>JAJPUD010003558.1:121383-153776 GCA_023553655.1 Myrmecobius fasciatus | reverse complement strand
AGAGAGAGAGAGAGAGAGAGAGAGAGAGAGAGAGAGAGAGAGAGAGAGAGAGAAAGAGAGAGAGAGAGAGCCCTCAGGCACATGTCCAGGTAGCACTTTGGGGAGCAACACTGTTGGTCAGCCCAAAATAGGGCATGTGTCTTCGGAAGGTTCCTGGGTTCTGGAAGTGATGACCCAATGAACATAGGAAAGCGTGACTGACTAACCTGCTCCATAGAGATGTGCAGGCTGCATCCTTGAGAGGCATGTTAGCAGGTGCATCTGAAGGTGAGATTGGATAGTCTGTAGCCCTGGAAGCCTACTCAGGCTCGAGAGACAATTTTACTACACAGGGAAAGCAGAGTACTGGTTCTCCTCTCAGGAATGAATGAATAAGCATCTAGTAGATGCTCACTGTTTGCAGGGCCCTGTGCTAAGTGCTGATAAAAACCCTGCATCCAGTCACCTTCACTCAAAAGCTGCCCCCACACAGCTGCCAGATGGACCTTCCTAAAACAAGGCTGAGTGGGTCACTACCCTGCTAAGACGACTCACTGGCTCCCCGTAGCCTTGAAGATAAATTAGAAGCGGCTCTGTCTGGCTTCTACCTCCCTCCTGCCTCTCTCAGATCCCCTCTGTGCACCTGGAGGTGTCCTAGACCCTTCCTTCTGCCATCTCCTCTCCTTGGAATCCCTGACTTCCTCCCGGAAGCCCCGGCCTCTTCTCCTGACTGTGTTCCTGACTTTTCCTTCACTGACCTGACTCTGTGATATTTTCTCCCATAAGATTTCATCTCATTGAGGGCAAATTTGTGGCTTTTTAAAACCCAACTCCTGACAGAATGCCTGACATCCAGGACGTGCTCGGTGGGGCTATGCACAAATGGGCTCAGGACCATGGAGAGCTCCAGGGGCTTTGCAAAGGCTGGGGGAACTTTCCCCTAGCTTTCTGCTTTCTCACACACCATCTCTCCTCTCCACACAATCTTGTGGGTAACTAATAACCCCATCATCAACAGTAGCCCTTTCTGAAGACTTCAAAGTCTGCTGCAAGAGCTTCATTATGCAGCACTGGGAGGAAGCCACTGCAGCGACGACGACGAAGGGAAATGAGGCTGCTTTCAGTATCGGTGGGAAAAAAAGAAAGGGGCAGCTGGGGGCAGTGCAAAGAGAAAGCAAGATTTAAATTGCATAGGGAATTTAAATGGAAATGTTTTTCAAAAAAAAGATGAAAAACATGGGCTTTCCTAAAAAAAAAAAGTGAGAAAAAGGGAACCAGACTTAGGGTCCTTTTTGGGCCCCAGAGTCAGCCCCCTTCCCTCAGGAAAACAGCCTCTGTACTGAGGGGGGCCCTTTCCAATGGCCTAAGGATGGGGATCATGCCGAAACCCAGTAGCTATTGCACTTTCAGTGAGTTCTGTGTCCCATCCTTATTGATGGGAAGTTCATTCTTGGAGGACAGTAAGATTAAGCATGCTCTCGGGGCAATGAATGACCTCCTCAGGGCAGGCAGCCCTCTGCTGATGAGAATTGTAGACCCTCATCCCTGTGTCGTCCTCTGAGACAATTCAGTCCATGCCCTCCAGTGCCATCTGGAAAGAGAATCCGCACAGGAAATGCCCCAAAGGCCTTGCCTCACCCTGGGTATGTGGTCGGAGGGGATGAGGATCTAAGAGCAGAGGTCGAGATTGAAGAGAACCCATGAACTTCCAGAGCAGAAGCCTTCAAGGAGAGAAGACATTTCCATCGGGAGCAGGGGCTTCCGAAGCCGCCTGCAGCCCCCTGCCTGCTGTGGCCTTCTCTGATCGGTCTCGCGGTCCTTCCAAGCCAGTTTTTAGAAAAGATGCCCCTGAATGGTCGATATGATGGATTTTATCAAGATCAGACCAAGAGTATAGCCCAAACACAGCTCCTTTCCTCCCTCGCCTCCTGATCCAGCATGGGGCCAAAAGCATCCCCTAGTCCCTGCAGGAGCGTCAGTCGGCCGGGAGAGGGAGTGGCAGGTACATTACTGGGCTATCACCATCTTGGGGCTAGCAGCCAGTGCAGCTCTCTGGGCACTCGCTGTTTTAATCCTGGGAATGGAAAAAGGAAAAAAAAAAAAAAAAAAAAACATGTTGTGGGAGACGCCTGCAAGGGGCTTTCTCTTGCATTTGCCTTCAGCAGCAGTGCCTTCAGTCTCCATGGGCATCCTGGGATTCCCGGGAGGGACTTGGTTTCTCACACTTTGGGACAGGCTTGTCCCTATCCCAAATGTCTTCTCTCTGCTACAGGAGGCAGCATTGCTCAGAACCTTAATTCTGTCACCCTTCCGTCTACAACGTGACAAATTCTAAGCCAGCACCGTCTTTGACAGCTGTCCCCGACAGACTGCAGGAACAGAAATCAATCAGAAGATCAATTCTGGGTGGTTGGAGATGAGGGTCTGAACTAGGGCAAAGGCTGGAGAGGGAGCAAAAGGAGGCTGGGAAGGCGAGATGACAACTGAATAATTGTGGGCAGGAGAGGGAGGAAGGGGGAGGCAGAAGAGACTTACAGAAGACCCCAAGATGGAAAACACATGGGACTAAAGGATGGTGACAGTGAGAAGATTGGATGAAAGGAAGACTGAAGGAGGGAGGGAAGAAGGTTTGGTCTGGCCATGTTGAGTCTGAGAGGTCGGAGGGATGGCTCACTTGGGCATCGACAGTCAGAAGTCAGGTGCAGGAGTGGGGGGATTCAGGAGTCACAGAGGGACAATGCCACAGAAAGCATCTGAGGCAAACCCCTCCATTTTACAGATGAGAAGACTGATATGTTAAAGCCATATGATATTCACAGTTACCCAGATAGACAGGAAGAGAAGCTAGACTCAGTCCAAGTCCTTGTACTCCTATTCTTCCTATGGGACCAAGTTCCATCATCTGGGCAAAGCTAATCATTGAACCCACAGAAGCAACTAAGAAGGAAGGGAAGACTGGGGAGTGGAGAGAAGTGGAGAGTCTTTCAGAATAGATGGAGGAGGAAGAGAATAAGAAGGAAAAGGAGGAGGAAGAGGAAGAGGAGGAGGATGACAAGGAAGAGGAGGAGGAGGAGGAGGAGGACACTGATGATGAGACCAATGGAACAAAGGAGACTGAACAGAAGCCATCAGACGGGAGAAGAATCCAGAGAGAAAGCAATGGCATCGGATTCTTGCTGAGAACAATATTTCCCTAAGCACATGAAGACTGGCAAAGAGTTTTACATGGGGCTCACTATCAGTGTCCCCATTTTACAGATGAAGTGGCAGCTAAAGGGTCTTGGGACAATGAGGATCCCATGGCTAAAACGTGCCCAAAGAGGAGGCTGAATGTGCCCGCCAGCTGCCTCTCAAGGAACATAAAGAGGGAGGAGTGGCAGACAGTGTCAGCATTGGGCGTGTCTTGTTTCGCCTTAAGTTCAGAATAAATTTTCGTTAAATGGATAGAAAATAAATGAATGTGCAGTGGATAGAGCCCCAGCCCTGAAGTCAGGAGGACCTGAGTTCAAATCTGGTCTCAGACACTTAACATTCCCTAGCTGTGTGACCCTGGGCAAGTCACTGAACCCCAATTGCCTCAGCAAAAAGCAAAGCAAAGAGAGAGAGAGAGAGAGAAAAGAAATCAATGAGCACATAGAAGTTCATAGAAATTGCCTCAAAGAACGTCTGGAATTGCACGGTTAGCCACCAGGTGGTGCTATTAGCACCTGATACTGCTAACAGGACAAAGTGACTTATGGGAATGGGGGTCCTTACCCACCAGCCCCAATTCCCCGGCCCTCACTGCCAGAGGTGGCTGAGGCTGCTTCCTCCACCTTGCCCAGTTGGCCAGACCCATTAACTGTGGCGGTGAGGAAGGCAGGAGGGACTCATCTGGACAGAATCCTCACTATCAACTTCTATTTCTATCACCAGGGGCTGGAAATCTCTCCCCTATAGCGATGACTAGCCCTCCCCTCTCAAATTAACCAGTGAACATCCATTAGATTTCACTTTCCTGAGAACAAAAATACACAAACATTTCCCAAGACGCATCCCTCATCCCGGGCGAGGGGGGGAAGTGGATTCACACCTAAAGTGCTCAGTACAGAGGCTTCACCCCCCACTGAACTCAGCCAAACACAGCAGAGCTGGGGAAGAGCTGGGGGACAGCCACACGGCCTAGAGAGTGCCAGGCTGTCAATCAGGGCCTTCCTCAGGACTGTGATAGCCACACGCCCAGCTCAGCTTTGATGGCCCAGCTTTCTCTGCCCCTGCCTCCCATCACTGGACCCCTGCTTGTGCAGCCTTTCAAAGTCTCCCAATGCCCTGCACCAAAGGAAAGGAGACAGTGGCAGGAGGAGACCCCGTGCCAGACACAGACATGCCCAGAAGACTGTCCAACCAGAAGGTGACCCGCAGTGGGGGGTAGGAGAAGGTACTCTCCACACACTGAGCACCATTCTTACACTTCAAGGCCAGCAAGAAGGAAACATTGAGCTTCTCCACTTGGACTTTTATGTGCCCCTCTGGTCCTGGCTCAGCAGCATGACAGAAGACCCCATTTCCCCAAAAGGTCAGAGATTTCTCCATCCTTAAGGTAGAACCTGCCCCCCCATTCTGCATCACCCCATTCTCCCAGAAGCAGGCTCCCCAAACTCCAATATTTGTACCTGCTTCCAGGATTGAAGCGTCATTGGGCAGTCCCTTGTGATCACCCATTCCGCTCCTGCCTCCTCACTGCCATGATGCCCTTGCAAGAGGATTGTCTTCCTTTACCCTTGGAAGAGACAGGACAAACTGGACCTCCAGTGACCTCCTGAGCTTCATGTGGCCTGGGAATTGACTTGTTCCTCCTGGGTCCTTTGCATAAGGGCTGATCTAAATCCCATCCAGTGAATAAAGTTCTGCCTGAACCTGGCCGTGGATGCTGAGGTGCAGGATCAGGGACAGCAGCCTCCTGAGAGAAAAAAGAAAGGACATTTTACTAGACCTAGCAGGAAGAGATGGGCTGGAGGAAGGGATGATTCTGCATCCACATCAAATCTGTGTTTCTCTACATGAGAAGAAAAACTAGCCTCCTCACTGGACGTGGTCACCCCAGTTGTTCCTTATGAGCTAACCTGGGTTCTGCTCTGAGGACTGGACCTCAAGTTGTGGCACATGGATACAAGGAGAGGCCTGAGACTGGCTAATCATCCTCTTGTGGGCTGGCAGGCACTAGGACAGGATCACTGAGCAGGCTCAGAGAGGAAGAATCCCTTTGTTCTGGTTCACATTAAAATCATGGAGTGCAAGACACCCAGTTCAAGAATTGACCACCCTCCATTTTCTCTTTGGAGTCAGACAAGCAGATGGGTGAGGAGCTGGAGGCTTTGGAGGTTGTATGGATACTGTCAGTCGAGAGCTACCCTTCTGGGCACATCAAATGAACCACTTTCTAGCCAGTGATGAACAGTTGGAGCCAACACCAAATGAAAGAAAACACGAACTCCTGGCTTTATGGATGCGGCTATAGCTGTGTCTGAATCCTCCCATCATAGTAACATGGCAGAGAAATGTCACACTGAGAACTTCTGTGCTCCGTATCCATGCCCCAGCCTCGTGCTGGCCACTCCACGGCCACCTCCCTTTGTTAACTAATTTTCAGAAATTCAGACAAACTCAGGTTTGACACCTACAATAATGGCTTCCTCTTCTTCCTCCTGGATCCTTGAGTGTTGAGCAGTCACTTTCATAAGGGTTGTTTTTCAAGCAACTGGGGTTAAGTGACTTGCCCAGAGTCACACAACTAGGGAGTGTTAAGTGTCTGAAGGCAGACTTGAACTCAGATCTCCTGACTCGAGGGCCGGTGCTCTGTTCACTGCACCATCCACTCTCCCCTGTGGCTGCTGGCTACACTCTTCTGATGATCCCATTTCCTTTATGTAATTGAGGGGGCTTAGCAATCAAGGAGACAAATTGCTTTGCTCTCACTGGGACCACCCTAGGAATGAGGGGCAAGAAGACTCTTGGTCAACACCCCCAGGAGGAAGCTGGCTAGACAGCACGTCCACAGTGATGAGTCAGAGGCTTTTGGTCCCCTCGCTTGTTGACAAGATTTCCCACTTCTACACCCTGTAATGAGAAAACAATGCTTGATATCAAAAGCCTTTCAGAGAAAAGCTATTTATTTATATTTGGTCTCCTTACCACCTCTAGTGACCCCCAGATCACTCCATTTTCAGGGGAGTCTGTTTCTTCTTCCTTTACTAGTTAGCATTTCTGCAAGTGTGTGACTGAGCATCCTCCGGACTGATTGATTCCATTTGCACACTGAGTTCTGATGGAATTATTCATTGTCAGAATGCTCCTGGGGCCCTTCCCCTTCTTTGTGTGATTTTGTGCATTAATTTATCTTCCACTCTCCGGCCTCTGGAGGTTGATGATGATTGTGCAACACTGCAGGGCCCGTTTGCTGTTTCAGACTGTTCAAGGACATGGACTTCCCTTCTTCCTTCAGAGAGGGTCTTCAGCTCCAGGGGGCAGTGTCATTCCCACTCTGCAGCCAGGGATCTTACCGATGCATCTCAGAACTACTGGAGCAGGATAGGAGGCGTCCACTAAAGGACTGAATTGGGAACTGGCTCCTTAGCCTCCTGTGCCTCATTTCCAAGCCAGGCTGGGTGTCAGCTCCCTGACCACAGGCTGGACAGAATCACTCTGCATATGGTACCAACCATACTGAACAAGGTGAGACAGCATCAGAACACCCGGCAGGCAAGGTCAAACCGGCTGCTGCCCCCGTGGGCTGAGGAAGCGGCACGCTACAGATAGTTTCAGTGAACATTGTGCTGCATTTCGTACTTGAGAATCAGGAGGCTTCTCCGGACTTCAGGAGTCTCCAGTCCGAGTGGGAGGCTAAGTCCCGCTGGGAAGCAGTCCATGCAGCACCACGGCTGGTTTCTGGAGATGGGATTTTGATTTCAAACATCATTCTTAAGGATCTGGAAAACTGTGGTGAACTGTAGGCTCCATGAGTCAGAATGGTGATGACGAGGCAGCCGAAAAAAATAAGGCAATCTTGGACCTGCTTAGTAAGGTCGAGCTTCCAGGAAGAGTGGGGTAAAGGTTCCCCTGGACTCTGACCTCATCAGACCACTTCTTATGTTCAGTTCCGGGCACAAAGGTCTAAGATGGACCTTGGCCATCTGAAGAGTATCTAGAGAAAAACACCTGGCATTGGGAAGGGTCTGGAGTCCTTGCCAGGAACTGAGAGACATGAACGCCTCTCTAGGGATTTGCACGACTGCCCAGGGAGAAATGTGCACCCTCCCCCACGGATGGGGGTCTGTGTTTGGGAAGGAGCTCCTGCAGAGGCTGCACTAGCACTTGTTGGGGTGTTTCCCTCTTAGGACCAGGTCCCTCCTGAGGTCCCTCTCAGCCCTAAAGTTTCTGCTTTGTGAATTCATGTAGGAGATGGGGTGGTTGTTACACTTTGTCCAAAGCCTTTTGGGCATCTCCTGACATAATCATACAATTTTCTTATTAATGTGGTCGATTATATTTTCCTAATATTTGACCAGCCCTATATTCTAGGTATAAATTCATCCTGTTCATAGCATTTGATCTTTGTGACACATTATCATAATCTCCTCACTAATATTCTATTTCAAATTGAGGAGTTTTTAATTTGGTGAAGTTTGGGGGTTTTTTAGTTATATGGTCAATTTGTTGATCTGCTTTTTTTCTCTTTTTGATGAAAATGTTCAGAAATATACATTTTCCCCTAAGCACTGCTTTGGCTGCATATCAAATATGGGGAGAGGTAGTCTCATTGTGTCATTTCCTTTAATGAAATTGGTGACTACTTAGATGATTTCTTCTTCGACCCATCCATTCTTTGAGATTGCTATTTGGTTTCTAATGAATTTTTAATCTTCGCCTCAAAGACCCTTCGCTGAATATAATCTTTATTGTTATGGTTGCTAAATGATGCTTTTAATATTTCTGATTTTCTGCTTTGGTTTGCAAGGTTTCTGTGCCCTAATATATGGCCATTTTTCCTTTATGAAGGTGCACAGATGGTTTGTTCCTTTTTATTCCTATTCAGCACTCTCCAGAAGGCTACAATATCCAACTTCTCTAAAATTCTGCTCAGGTTCTTCATTTCTTTTTTGTTTCTTTGTGTTAGATTTAACTAGGCCTGAGAGGGAAAACTTGAGGTCCCTCACTCTTATAGCTTTCTTGCCCCTTTCCCTTTAAGAATTAATATGCTATAGCATTTGGTGCACATGCGTTTAGCATGAGTAATAATTCATTGTCTATGGCACCTCTCAGCAAACTGTAGCCTCTTTCTTTATCGCTTTGAATGGGGCCCACTTTTGTTGTTGCTTTGTCTGAAATCATGATTGCTACCTCAAGCAGAATAAATTCGGTTCCAGCTCCTTCGATTCACTTTATGTATTTTTCTGTTTCGAATGTGTTTCTTAAAGAGTGTAGCACTGGATTCTGGTTATTAATCCTTTTGACTCTTGGGACTAGTGACCCATTGGCTTTTGTGTCCACAGGTAGTTGCAGCCCCTCCAAATCCCAGCCAGTGCGGGCTCCCGCCAGTGGAGCATCTTTGCTTTTGGGAGCCATCCTGATGGGCTGCCTCATTTTCACTTGGATTAAGGAAATTCAAAAATATTACTAAAAGATATTAAGAACACTTCCCGCCCTCCCATTGCCTCTGTTCATAGAACATCCATGTCCTAGCATGCCCAGAGAAAACTGATATTGTAAACTCAATCATTATGCTAAATGGAAATCAGACCCCAGGGATGAGCCGGGCTTGCCCGAGGCATGTCAGTAAGAGGTGGGGGATTAGAGTGGGTACCTGTGGCCAGGGAGGGAAGGCCACGGGCATCTCCCTGGGGTTGGAAGTCAAGGTTGTCTCAGATGTCTCCTTCGCATTTGAGCTCCCTTTCATCATATCAGATTCCCAGAATCCCTCACCTTTTATGCTTGAGTAGCCAGCCCTTGGGTAACCGGCCTCAAGGATGAGAAATTGGGAGAGGATCAGTTCAGAAGTTGCCTCTCAGTGGAAGAATGACCCTTGTTTGTTTTCCTGTGTGTCCAAAGCCAATCCCAAATGCCCTTTATCAGGACATGTGGCCATCTCATACTCAGAATACTTGTAAAAGTCCCCTGTTCTACCTCCAGCACAAAGCTCAGAAGTTCTACCAGACCCTGCAAACTAAGCATTAAACCATACTTCATGACTGCATGTAAAAGG
The DNA here is from genome assembly GCA_023553655.1 of Myrmecobius fasciatus. Lineage (NCBI taxonomy): Eukaryota > Metazoa > Chordata > Mammalia > Dasyuromorphia > Myrmecobiidae > Myrmecobius > Myrmecobius fasciatus. Next base: position 144,559 of record JAJPUD010003558.1, on the reverse strand, counting down.
GAGTGGAGGTGAGGAAAGTGAAAAGGAAGCACTTAAACATTTATTAAATGCCTACTGCATGCTAAGCATTGCACTAAGCACTTTATCCCAATATCCTTGGGAGTTTGACACCGTGACAATCTCTATTTTGTGGATGAGACAAAAGAGGAAGACAAGGGTTAAGTGAATAGTAAATGTTCCAGGCCCCAATTGGACTCGGGCCATCTTGGTTCCAGGCCCAGGGCTTTATCTTCTGCTAAGTAATTTCACTGTAGCTGCCTATACTGGGGGGGGGGAGGAATTAAGGAATGAGTGAGACCAAAGACTTCATAGTAGTTTTATATCCATAGATAAGGACTTCCTCCTGGAGAAAACCATTGGACATTCATAGCAAGCACTGAGTTACGCCACCCCTCCCCCCCAAAATGTAGTTTATTATATTTTAATAGGCAGAAAAATCCTGCTATCTATGTACAGACAAAGAATCCACTTGTGAGAATAAAGATAAAAATTTAGACAAGAAAATGAGAAAGCAATGACAGTGAGAGATATGGTCCTTGCATACCTAGAATCTCTTAATGCTGACCTATTTAAACAGGTTGTTGGTGATAAAAAAATGGCAGATGGGCAGTCGTTCACTTTTGTCTCTATTCTCTTTATAAATGCTCGTGAAGATGAACTGAGATGGACTGAAGAAATAACACAATAAACAAAATAATTTCAATTCGAAAGTCCCATGAAGGTAAATCAATTGCCATAATAAGGGGAACAGAAAAACTTTCAAAATCTCCCGAAGCAGTACACATTGGACTTTTTCCCCAGGTGGAGAAGCCTGCAGCCAAGGTGAAGAACTCATTTATTCAATCTGGTGGAGAAAGATGATGAACAACAGAGTGGGAGGCAAAGCCAGCCTGAGAGTGAAAAGGGAAGGAGAATGACAAGTAGGCAGAAGGAACTGAAATGTGTCTGGGTGATGGGAACAGAGCAGGCAGGGCAGCTTAAAAAGCAGAAATCGGAGAGGGAAAGATGCAATTTGAATTTCAATATCCTCTGGAAAAAAGTGTCTCTGCTCACCTCTTGGAGTTTTCTGTCACAGTCATTACAACCTTGTCCTAGCTATTCTGCTCTTCACATTAACTTTTTGTAAGTTAAGTCTTTTCTTCTAGGACTGTCATGATTCTGAGATTTCAGGCCCAGGGACCTATCATTATAGTAATACAGCTTCCCCATCACTGGGTATAGATTTTGCATCTTCTCTAATATCTGGAAGATTTCTACCTATGTCACTTGGTCAGAGCACTCATTATTCTCCCTTTCATAAGGATGTTTTATTTGAAAATCGGTAGGCTATCATCTGCATCCAGAGAGAGAACTATGAGACTGAATGTGGATTGAACTATTTTCACCTTTGTTTGCTTTTTCTTTTTCATGATTTCCCCCTTTTGTTTGGATTTTTCTTTCGCAAAATGACTACTATGGAAATATGTTTAAAATGATTATACATGTATAATCTATATCAGATTGCTTGTTATCTTGGGGAGGAGGGAAGTAAGAAAGGAGGGAGAAGAAAATTTGGAACTCAAAATCTTACAAAAATGAATGATGTAAACTACTGTTACATATAATTGGAAAAATAAAATGTTATTGAATTTTTTCAAAAAGGCAGTAGGCTATTTTAATCACTAGTGACAGGGATTAGGCCATGCTGAAAGGGTCTTCAGAACCAAAGGATTTAAAGAACCAAGAAAGATCAAAAGTAACCAAGAATCACTCCTGATAAGCCCTGGCAATCCTTCTCCCTTCCTGAGGATTTGTCATTAGTCCTTCCTTACGGAAGTGGACCACACCATCAAGGAAGTTATGCCATGACATGAAAATGAATTCGATTTAAATAAGGGAGGGCTACCCATCCAAGAGAGCCTGGCAGGTCTGAGATAGCTGCTCAAGTCTGCTGGCTCCCAAGATTCTGCCCTCATCCATTTGCCTCTTGCAATGGCCAAAACTTCCCAGATGGCTAGTTGCCCAGTGGTAGTCTACCCAAATCCCAATCAGGAAGTTGTGGAGTTCAGACCAGAGTCGGCAATGATCAGACATTTCCCTGCATCAGGCCACTCTGTGAATGATGAAAGTTTGCAAGTTGTTAGATTGTCCCTGAGATCTGGGCTTAATACAATATTCAGTTCTCTGAAAAAGTAACAACAAGCCCAGCCCCAAACTTCCCTCCAGAAGTATGACACAGCCCAGCCCTGGCATCCAACTTGATTCAGAAAATACTCTGGAAGAATGGGCAAACATAAAAAGAAGCCCACTCCAATAAGCCTTTGCGGTAGCAGAAATCCTCAAGACATAAACCCAGAAGAAGAGAATGACTCCAAACCATCTACAAGAAAGCCTCAAACAAAAACCCAGCTTAAACACAAATTTAATTAGAATCCCCAGAAGAGATGAAGCAAGATGTCTGGATTTTTTTTTTTTAAGAATTAAATTTTTTCAGGAAGACCTGAGTTCAAATCTGGTCTCAGACACTTAACATTCCCTAGCTGCGTGACCCTGGGCAAGTCACTTAACCTCAATTGCCTCAGCAAAAAGCAAAAAATAAAAAAGAATTAATTTTTTTTCAATGAAATGATAAATTAAAAAGCAAGTACCAAAGTTAAAATAAAATGATTTTGAGTACAGAGATGCTAAAGCTTTCACAGATAAGAAAATGCTTCCAGAGTAAGAAGGAGAGTGTGTGCTTCTGTTGGACCCTAAGATGGCTATCTTTGGGCAGGGAAAGCCCACTATCAGGCTTCCAGTGGTCAGTGTGCTCAGGGAAGGAAACAAAGCCAGAAGGTGTCCAGGAACCCAAGTTCAAGAACTCCTCTCTGAGGTTACCTCACCAGGTATTTCTGCTGCAAGTCCCTATTAATTGCCAAGAAGAGGGAGAGGAAAGGTAGGGGATGAAGAGAGAGAAGAGAAGGAGAGGGGAAGGGAGGGAGTAGGGAAAAGAAGAGGAGAAGGGAGAAAGGAGGAAGAGGGAGAAGGGAGTGGAAGGCAGAGGAGGATGGAAGATAGGAGGGAGAAGAAGAGAAAGTGGGGAAGGGAGAGAAGTGGAGGAGAGAGGAAAGAGAAGAGAGGGAAGAGGAGGGAAAGGGAGAGGGACAAAGAACTGGAGAACGAAAGTGAGAGGGGGGAAAGAAAATAGAAGAGGAGAGGAAGAGGGAGGTGTGGAATCTTCCCTTTGCTGCTTTCTCGGGGGAAGAGCAAAGCAAACACTGAAGAGGAGGTTAGCCGGGAAGGGCTGTGGGAGTCTGAGCCAATCTTTTTCATAGCTGGTGTGTTTCTCCAAACTGTCTTTGTTGATGTTCCCTCCTTCATCAGCAGAAGTGCAGAAACAGTTTCCATTCTCCTTCATCGAGTTTCCGGTCTTTAGCCAGGACTTTATCACCCTTAGGTTTCCCAGATCCCTTTGAGGGCTGCCTTTCGTCCCCACCTCAGCACCCAGAGGTTCGACCCTTTGTCTAAATCCCTAGGGTCATAGACCCTGAGGAAGGCACTTACTGGAGGCTCTCACTAAGACATTTCTCTGCCCAAAGAAGAGAAGATGATGATTTCTGATTAGCTGCAATAAAAATTCTCCCCTTCAAAAATGAGGAACCAATCAAGGGGATCCAGCCCTGACTCCAGATTGATTCTGACCAACAACAAGCATCCCCCTGCATCATCAGCATCTTGGAGAGGATGGAGACCCTCAGGGGATGCTTGTTCAAAAGAGACAAGGGGGTTGAGATCTCTATAGCCCTAGACTTTGTCCTAAAGGGAAAGGTAAGCAGAGGGAAGGAACAGCTAGTCACAAAAGAGCCAATATGACTTTGGCGATACTGAATTGGGCCAGACTCACCCTGTTTCCTTTTTAGAAGCAGGAACATTTGACTGATTTCTAGAATTAGAGAAAATGCTGCCTTGAGGAGAAAGGTCTTGGGGCTTGGAACCTTTATAGAATCTCCCAGAGTCCCCATTCATCTCTATGGCACAACCTTTGATGGCCACCGGTGAGAGACAGGACAGAATGAATATGTGGACTCAGAATGTAAACATGGGCAATGTCTCACTTTGAAATACTGGCATTGGAAACTGAATTATTTATAAACAAAGGCAAGAAACAAGAAGTGATTTTTCAGCAAGGAAGAACAAAAAACCATTCTGGAAAGTGTAATTTATATGAAAAAGAAACCCACAAGGGTTATTCAATCCATGTCCAGGAATGGCAAATTTATGTAAATTAAGTTGGTTTCTGTTTTTTCTTTGAATAAAAGAAACTCCGCCAAGATGCTTGCTTGGGTAGTCTGGTTTACCCACATTTGATTGTCTTTTCTGGCCTTTAATCTGAAGGTGTGTGTGTGTGTGTGTGTGTGCATCCCTGCATATTAAGGGTAAGAAAGGGGAGGTTCCCAGACACTCAATCAGGCTATGACTGGTCCTGCTGGGAATATGGCAAAACTCAATTCTCTGGGTCTCTCCGTGGAGTGATAATGTTCCTAACTCCTTTGTGCTGACTCTCTAATTTTGCTGGATATGATATTTTTGGCCACAGGCCTAGTTCTTTTGATTGTCGGTAGTTATAATTTCAGGGCCTCTGGTCTTTTACTATGGCTGCTGCTAGTCCTGTACAATTCTAATTGTAGCTCCAGTGTATTTGAATTACTTTTTTTCCTTTTTTTTTTTTTTTTTTTTTTGCAAAATGTTTTCTTTGATATAGGAATTTTGAAATTTGGCAATAATATTCCTATGTGTTTTCCACAAAGGATTTCATTGAGGTGGTGATTGATGGATTTTTTCTATTTCTACTTCCCCCTCATGTTCTATCACCTCAGGACAATTTTCTTGAATTATTGTTTGCTTTATTGTTTCAAGGTCCTTTTTTTGGTCACAACTTTCAGGCAGTCCAATTGTCCTTATATTTTCTTGTCTTGATCTGTTCTCTAGATCTGTCATTTTTCTTATAAGATGTTTCACATTTTGTTCTATTTTTTAATTCTTTATAATCTGTTTTGTTATTTGTTATCTCTCATAGCTTCATTGGCTTCCCCTTGCCCAATTCTAATTTTCAAAAAGTTATTTTTGTCTTTGAGACTTTGTATCTCCTTTTCTAGTTGGTTATTTTTTTTCATAATTTGGGGGGGGGTGGATGGTTTTTATTTATTTATTTTTTAGTTTTCTCTCACTTGACTTCTAAATTCTTTTTTGAGTTCTTCAATAAACTCTCTCTGAGCAGGGAACCATTATACATTACTCTTCAAGATGGAAGCTTTTTTTATTTCAGTGTCCTTCTCTCAAGATGAACCCTGCTCTTCCCTTTTCCCATAGTATGTTTCTATGGAGTAATTCTTTCTTTTTTTGTTGACTCATTTTTTTTTTAAATAAGAGGTATTAGTGTAAACACCTCTAATCCTGGCCCATTGGAGGAGGGGCAGAACAAAAACAAAGAGATTTACAAGCTAATTCTATGGAGCATTCAAGGAATAATTCATTCAAATGATATACAAACTCTAAGGGGAAAAAAGGGAAAGAAGGGATCTGACTATATTCCTTCTATGACACAAATTACCCAAACCACAAGAGACAGAACAGAGAAAGACAACATGTTCTCCTCCCCTCCTGCCCAAGAGGGCTGCAATGGCCCCCAGAGCAGAACCAAGGCTTCTACTGACCTTCCTCCATCCTTCCCCAACCCCTTTTTATTCTAATGTTTTCCTGTTTCCCATTGATCCTTCATATAATTTGCTTTGTATATACTAGTTTGCACATTGTCTTCCCCAGTAAATTGTAACTTTCTTGACCAGTGACTCTTTAACCTATTTTTATATCCCTAGCACTTAGCTAAGGTCCTGAAACATGGTAGGTGATTAATTAAATATTTATGCACTAATTGATTGGTTGGAAACTTGTTAAGATTTAATTGTAGAATAGAGAGCTGGAAGGCCCCTAGTGGTCAACCTATCTCCCATCAGTGGTGAGGAACCAGGCCCAGTGAGCAAGTTACCCACGAGGTGAGTGATGGAGAAGGAAAAAGAGACCCTCAGATTTGAAAGTTTGTTATAGTTTTGGGTTGTGTGTACTTTAGCACTGAATTCTGGAACTAGAAGGAAGCTGTCCTATTCTCTCCTTTTGTCTTCTGGTAGCTGGACATCCTGTGTGGATAGAGAGAAGGGAAAGGAAAAAAGAAAGATTTAGAGACCTATTAAAGACCTGAGCTTGAAAAGGCCAAGATCTCCCAATGCATCTGGGGCCATCTCCACTCATCCTGATCTACATCTGTCCACTGGACTCAGATGGCTCTGGAGGACACCATGAGACTGGTGACTTTGCACAGCCCTGCCTAACTTTCCCTGTCATCAAATCATCTCCTTGATGTCTTGGGCCTCCAAAGAACAAACAATAGCTGGACATCAAAAATGCACCAGCAGGTGGGATGCTGAGAAGATGAAGCAGTAACCTGGACTCAGGATCCCTAAGTTCTACTCTCAGATTGTGACCTCAGTTATATTATTGAATCCTTCTGGTCCTGAGGTCCCCATTTTGGAGGGTTAAGGATTGGAAGAGCATCTTTAGTACCCGGGAGCAAGAGAGACGTAACCCCATAAAAGCCATGTGTGAGCACCAAGCCCCTTTTTGGAACCACTGTGTTTGTAGTTTCTCTGGGGACTTCCTGGGGTCCTGTCCAGAGTCCTTTTACTTCATTTTGTCTCTTAATATTCTTCTGATCTCCAAAATGCCATGAAATTGGCACTTGGAACTCAAGAGTCTTTGCCAATAATAGACAGCTAGGTTGGCAGTGTCCAATGAAGGCTCTGCTAAGTTTAAAGAATGCCTTTGTTATTAAAATGCTTATTGATTGATTCAAAAAGATTTCCCCTTTTATAAGTTACTTCAACAAAATGGGTTTCAATGGACAAAGATTAGGTGTTTTTCCAGTAAAAAGTGAAAGTGGAGAGGATGGCCAAGTCACCCTACATTAAGCAAAGAAGAAGAAATCTATCCCTTGGGTACAGTAAACAAAGAGGATTCAGTATTCCCAAGAGTCACTGCAATGTGGAAAACCAAGCTCCTTGTTTGGAGAGACAGGAGCTCATTTTATATGTGGTCACTCGTTCTCTGTCTTACAACAAGGGTTTGGGATGGTGCTATAAGGGTCCATTTGGCCAATCTGGACTTGCCCCTGGCCTCTTCTATCTCTGGAGATTTCACTGTCATACCCTGTTAAATGTTGTCACATTTAACTCTTTTCTATCTTAAGGATAACATCATGGTCCCTATGGTCCACATGCCCCTCAGTTTTACTTCTTCATGGAGTTGACATCAGATGCAAAATTAGTTGCACAGTCACAAGAACCCAGAGCCCCCAGTTAGGGAATTTCTTGTGTTCAAGAAGAGGTTTGGCTTTTTGCCCTGACTAAAATTTCTCTCTCTCTAGCGGCCCTCTGGACCCTTTCTGTGTGGGCCATCTATGAGAAAGCTGGTAGGGTAGAAGATGGCATATTGGACTCTGGAAGCCTTGAATTCTTTCTGCCCCAGAAGCTTCCAAGCTGGGACCAGGGGTGCACTGGAACCCCTCAAACCAACTTGAGACATTTTCATTGGGAGAAATGGCTTCTGCTCCAAGTAAGGATTTGTCTGTGTTTTATTGATTTCTAGACTTAAGAAAGTGCAAATAATGAAGAAGTAACTGAAAAGTCTGTGCAGACTTTTGTCTTTCCAGGAAGCTCATCACTAGAAACATTGCTTGAGCTCATCAGGGGTGTAACAGATAGCTCAGAGAATGAAGCCATCACCAAGTGGAGTCAGGCATAGTTATTGTTATTAATTAAGTCTAATAATAGTGGTTTCAAGGTTAAATTAAGTCCATTATATAATTTGAGCCTCTTATCACCTCTGTATGAAATCCTGAGCAAGTCTATTAATCTCTCTTACCTCAGTTTCCTCATCTGTAAAATGGGGATAATAATAGCACCTACTTCTTGAGATTGTTGGGATTGTAAAAGATATTATAAAAGCAGAGTTTCACAAGCCTTAATGTACCATGCAAATGAAAACTATGATGAGGAGAGGAGGAAGAAGAGAAGAGGAAAAAAGAGGAGGATGAAAAGGTGGAGGAGAAGGAAGAAGAGGAAGAGGAAGAAGAGGAAGAGGAAAAGGTGGTGGTAAACAAGGTACAAGAAGCATTTAAGCAGAGGAAGGCTGCAGAGAATGATGGAGGGGAAATGGGGAAAGAACAGACTCCCCTTGGTCCTGGAAGAAATGGGTACAGCCAGTAGCATCGGCCCAAGTCTTCTGCTTTGAGGGTTCCTATAGAGAGTGGTCGACAGGTCTCATTTCAAGCTTCCTATTTTCATGTATTTCCTCTAGCCTTTTATATTTCTGTTTCAGCTAGTGTTTTCTGTTTCTGCTGATCTGCTCAATTCATAAGGTTCCTATTCCTTCTTCCCAGTCTGTCTCTCTGACTCTATGAGTACCCCCTTTAAAAAGTCAAAGGCAAGACTTGGGTTAAATGTAACAGCAGAATGGTCTTGATTCGCTCTCTGGGATAAGCAGAGAATGCTTGTCTTTTTGAACTGAAACCTCAGATTTCCTGACAGTTCTCAAACCAAATCAGAGGCATGGAGGGTAGAGATGAGGTAAAGTCCCAATACTAGTCGCAATCCTAAGTGATTCCAATCATAGCTTTCTGGAGCCCAGGGGAGAATTCAGTTCAGGCACCTGGCTCACGTTTGCAGCTCAATCCAGCGAGTTGTGAGGGAAACTCTTAGAAAGGAACACATTGGACTAGGTAGTCACTGATGTCCTCCCTCACTTTTAGCTTCTTTGATTTTCTGAGTTGAACTTTGTGGGCATCATGAACTGGTGCAGAGCCGCTAGAAAGAGCAGCCTGGATAACTCTGAGGAAGGACACAGTCTCTGCCCTCATGGAGCTCATGTCCCACTTGGGGATGGGATACACCATGCGGATAAGAACACTAGACATACACAGTGTTGCATCATGCTAAAGGATGGGTGCTGGACTGAGAAGGGATGCCAGGTACAGAGCCTTGGAAGGTGGTGGGTATAAAAAAATCAACTTCTTAAATGTAATATAGTATTGATTAACAATTGTTCTGAGGAAGATCTGGACGTCTGAGGAAACTGCAAGCTCAATATGAGGCAGCTAATTGACAAGGCAGCTCAAAAATTGAATGTGATCTGGGGCTGGTAGTAGGGACACAGCTTCCAAGGATAAAATGTGTGTGCCCACATATGTCCACACAGGGTAGCCCAATGGGGTTTGTGAGAGGCGTTGATCAATCTTTTCAAGAGCAGCTGTGGAATGAATGAAAGACCTGAAGAAGAGATGATGGGGGAGGGAGGCTGTATGAGAGCTGTCTTCAAGTAATTGGGAAGTTATGTGGAGGAAGGATTAGGTTAATTCTATGTGGACCCCAAAGAAAGAACAAGCAGCTGTGCCTGAGTAGGAGTAGCAAGCTGAGGTTGGGAAAAAACCTTCCCAACAATGGGAGCTGTTCAGGGTGCTGGAGGCAGTTCCCAGTACTCAGGAGAACCTATGGTCAGGGTGAGCATTTACACCTTGAAAACTGGGGCATAGACTATTGTTTTGTTGATTGTTCAGATTTAGCTGAGTTAGTACTTAATGCAGTGCTTGGCTTGTAGTAAGTGCTGACTCATACCAAAAAATTGTCAAAAAGAAAATTAAATATAAATGTGTGGTAGTGCAACCTTCCTTTTAGGTGAACTGGAACCAGCAGAACACTAACTGCCTCACACTGACACAAGCCTAAGAAGCTATGGGCTCCCCTTCCTTGGAGACCTCAAAGCAGATGCTGGACAGCCACTTGGCTGACCTGTGATGGAGGTTCTTTTGGGGTGTGGATTAAATTAGAAACTTCTACTTGCACATTGGCTACACCTTGTGGTGTAGGGTAACAAGGTTACCCTAACAAATAGGGTAACAAGTTGTCTTCCATTGAATTATTTTGAATAAAGTCAATAATCTCAAAGAAGCAAAAACCTTCTAGTCCAATCTACCTGTGGTCCCTGTCAAGCATTTATCTAGCCTGATTCAAAGCCCCCTCAGGGGGAGGGGGGCTTCTATAGCATCTCCAAAACATAGAACCTCATGTGCCTCTATCAGTGGGCATCTTGGGGACTTGGTAGTCCCCTCTGTGGAGAAATGGAACAAGTGTCATCCATCCAGGATATGATAGGTATCCCAACAGATGAAGATACCAGTTCTCATGTCTTTGTCTTTTCCTCTGTGCCCTTTCTCTCATCGCTTACTTAATAAAAATAACCGCACCTGTGAAATCCGGACAATCTACCAGCATCACCTCGGAAGCTGAATTGCTTCCACTTAAATTGCCTGGAAAAGATTAAGAAGTTCACACCAAAAATGACACTGTACTCTATGAGCAAAGCAGAATTGCAGTATCTCGAAAGAAATGTTCCTTCAGACGATTTGTGCCCGACCTGTGAACTCATACTGGTCTGACCAGTCACACTGTACCTTGACCCTTTGAGCAAAGAACAACCAGTCAAGATAGAGCACAGTGGGATAGCAGCTCTGAAAATACTAGATTGTAGCTACAGCCTTGACTGTCTTTGGAACATCCATACAATCCAGAACCCCCAGCATCCTCCTTCTCTGTAGAGAAGCTACTGAGCAAAAATGGTAAGAGACCACCCAATGGTATTGACAGAAGCACTAACGTTCAAGGTATTTCAGAGGTTCCCAGCCTTGATCCTTTCTCTTAACTTTGACCATTTCCCATTTCTGAGCCTGGGAAAGAGGAGAGGATAAAAGATTTCCTCTTATTGATGGGAATCGAAGGTAAAAATCCCAAAGATGACAATCATGATACAAATATTAATTGTTTGGTATTTATGTAACACGTTAAGGTTTGTAAAGCACCTTTGTTACAAATAGCAGCTCATTAGATCTTCAGAGCCCTCCTGGGAGGAAGGTGTTATTATTATTCCTATTTTACAGATGAGGAAACTAAGGCAGACAGAAGCTAAGGGATTTGACCAGGCTCTTCCCTTCATACACACAAAGTTGTACATCAAAGTGCCATACAAATAATGTTGTGATGCTATCCTGGTAATCCTAAGAAGAACTTTCCAAGCACCTTCTACCATTCAGGAGTTTGATTACTCCTTTTCCTCCCCTGAGCTCTTGAAGTTTGAGCCCAATTTCTCACACGTGCTCATGTAGACTGGGTCAGAGGTGCTTTTGTTTTTTCCAAGGAGGGTACAGAGGGAGCATTTTTGTATTTTTTTTTGTAATTGTGTAATTTTTCTTAAGATTTAGTGACTACCCCTTTCTAAAAATTAACAGAGAGAAGATCAGTAAATGATATCAATTGACAGGAATGGTGGGATGCACAGAGGCAGATGGACATTAGCAAGAGAGTCCACAACTCCAAGGTACCATCTCTAGAGCTCTGAGGATACACACAGAGGAAGGTGGACACTAGAGAACTAATGCACTCCAGAGAGTTCCTAGCTCCAAGGGGCCCTCTCTAGAACTCTAAGGAGACATACAGTCTAGGGAGGGACCTAAATGATCAGTCTGAACAGGATTCAGGAGAATGACCCCAGGGCACATACTCTACCAGAGGCCTTCCATTTGAGAGGGATATTTGGTTCTTGTAATGAGTCCAAGGGGATGGAGTGAGGAGAATCAGCTGCCCCAGCCCTGGAAGGCCACAGTATGTTAGAAATGATTTACTAATTCCAATAGACTGGTGATGTAAAGGGCTATCCACATCCAGAGAGAGAACTATGGAGACTGAATGGGGATCAAAGCCCAGTATTTCCACCTTTTTGTTGTTGTTGTTGTTTGTTGGTGTGTTTTTTTTCTTTCTAGTGCTTTTCCCCTTTTTGATCTGATATTTCTTGTGCAGCATGACCAATATGAAAAATGTTTAAAGAAAAAAAAATAGAAATTATTTCTTAAGCAATCCTGATGTGAATGTTTCTGGAGATATCCTCAGTCTGAGACCATTTCCCAGATTCCTGACTAAATGATGCATTGATGAAAGGGCATTATGATGAAAGGGGGCAAGAGAGGGGGGGGCAGAGACAGACAGAGAGAGGGGAGAGAGAGAGAGAGAGAAAGAGAGAGAGAAAGTCATGAAGAAAAGGCTTTTTCTTCCCAAACAAATGTGACTCATCTCCCATGACAGTGACCTTGTCATCTGCCCATCCCACAGAAAATGATGGCCATGAAGAAATGAACTCATTTCCTCTATGTCAGAATGTCTTTCCTGAGAAATTCCTCAGATTAATTAGTAAGAAGACAAGTGAGCTGCAAAAAGACTCACCAGAGCCCTTGGTAGAAGGACAGAAATCACAAACCCCTCATCTTGATTGGCTCTGAACTTCATCTAAGCCTGTGACTTTAATCCCCCTCCTTTATGTATCTTTCTCCTCTCCTTCCCCTCATCACTTCTTTCTCCTCCTCTCCCTTACCCTCCCCTCCATTTCTTTCTCTTCTCCTCTATTCCCTCTCTTCCTTTCCCTCCCCCTCCCTTCCATTCCCTTTCTGACTTTCCCTTCTCCTCCCCTCCATTCCTTCTCCTTTCCCCCCTCTTCTCTCTTCCCTTCTTCTCCTCCCTTCTTTTCCCCTCCCCTCCTTTCCCTCAAAAGAACTAAGTGAACTACCCCCTTCAGGGTCACAGAGTTAGTGAGTGAATTGCAAGGCAAAAGACTTAGTGATCTGTCCACTAAATAGACCTTATATGCATGTGCCTGGTATAGTAAGAACTTAAATGGATGGTTAATGGGTTCCATTTTCCAAGAACTGATTTGTACAAGTTCCTTATATTTATGAGGCTTGGGGGAAAGAAGGAGAGAATAGGTGGAGAATAGGGAAACTTATAGTGAGCCTTGAAGAGTATTTGGTCCAGTCTGTTTTAAACCAGAATGGCCCCGACACATGGTTATCTGGCCTCTACCTGCTCTAAACAGGAATGCCATCCACAACATCCCAATGACATCTGCCTGAAGTCCTCTGGGGTGGGTAAGTCATTGTCCGTCCGACAAGATAATCCACTCCAATGTTGGACATCGTAAGTCATCTGGGTGTTCTGTCTGTATGGAGCTGAAAAGTAAGCTTCTCATTTGTCATTCAGTTGTTTTAGTCCTGTCTTGCCATTGCCTTCTCCAGTTTATTTTACAAATTAAGAAACTGAAGTAGACACAGTGAAATGCCTTGCCCAGTGCCACATAGACAGTATCTGAGGCTGGATTTGAATTTACAAAAATGAGTCTTGCTGACACCATTTCATGTCCCATCATCTGCCCTATTCCTATTATCATACATATTAATGGACCTTTCTCATACAAAGTCTGCTCTGATGGAGGGGTTATCATTTGTACTGGAGCTCCCCCCTTTTAAAGGAGAAGACAGGTCCCTTCTCTTTCCGGTGCCCAGAAAATGAAAGACAAAGAGACAGAAAAACAGTCAAAGTTAGAGATGAAAAAAAGACCAGAAAGAGATAGAAGCACAAGGCTTGTGGTAGCGATGAAGCATCAGGTTCTGGGAGAGCGGTTCAGAATGTGAAAAACTCATAAAGGCCTCATCATAGTCCCAAGGAGTCCTTTTATTTTGTAAAAAGGTCAAAAATGGACTGATCAAGATGATATAGCAGCAGGTTGTGAGTCAGAAGTGAACAGGGAGATGGGATGTACAGATGGGACCTAGAGAGGTGGGGAAAAGGTAAGCAGGTCCTAGTCAAGAACAACTTTGCATGTGCATTATGTCTACATCAGCAATTGCATGATGGGAACACAGGGAGAGCAATATGCTAATGCAAGATAATGAGGGAGCTTTGGTCACAAAGGTTACTTGTAGGGCAAGAGTATCTCTAGTGTGCCTGCCGGGAAAGGAAAGGTCCCTTGTCTGCAGAGTCCTTACTAATTTGATGGGTTGGAACAGTTCCAGGAATGTGACTTCCCTTTGTGTGGGCTAAGGTTAATGATGGGAACGGGGTGGGCTCAGTTAGAGTTCACTGAAATCCTGACACTTTGTGCAACCCTATCAGTAGGAAGGACCGCTGAATTTGGAATCAGAGACATAAGAGCACCTAGATCAACTCCCACCAGGTAGAATTTGAACCCAACTTACCCAAGTCCAAGTCTAGAATTGTCTACAACTCAGGCTATTCATGGACTTATCTGGAAGAGATTCCAGTCCCACTTCTGACCACTAACAGCTGTGGGACCAAATAACTCAATTAACAATTCTGAGCCTCAATTGCCTCATCTCTAAATTAAGGACCTAATTCATCAAGTATTTATTAAAAACCTATTGTGTGGTGAATGTGAATGGAATGAACTCTCCCATAAAGCGGAAGCGTATAGTAGACTGGATTAAAAACCAGAATGCAACAATATGTTGTTTACAAGAAACACATCTAAAGCATAGAGACACATACAGGGTGAAGGTAAAAGGCTGGAGCAGAATCTATTATGCTTCAGGTGAACAAAAAAAAAAGCAGGGGTAGCAATCCTGATCTCAGATCAAGTAAAAGCAAAGATAGACTTAATTAAAAGAGACAAAGAAGGAAATTATATTTTACTAAAGGGTACCATAGATAATGAAGCAATATCAGTACTAAACATATATGCACCAAATGGTATAGCATGGAAATTCCTAGAGGAAAAGTTCAGAGAGATGCAAGAAGAAATAGACAGTAAAACTATAATAGTGGGGGATCTCAACCTCCCTCTCTCAGAATTAGATAAATCAAACCACAAAATAAATAAGAAAGAAGTTAAGGAGGTAAACAAAATGTTAGAAAAGTTAGGTATGATAGATCTTTGAAGGAAATTAAATGGAGTTTACTTTTTTCCTCAGCACTTCATGGAACTTATACAAAAATTGACCATGTGTTAGGACTCAAAATCAAATGCAGGAAAGCAGAAATAGTAAATGTATTTTTTTTCAGATCATAATGGAATAAAAATCACATGTAATATAAGGCCAGGAGAAAATAGACCAAAAAGCAGTTGGAAACTAAATAATCTTATCCTAAAGAATGAATGTGTGAAACAGCAAATTACAGACACAATTACTAATTTCATCCAAGAGAATGACAATAATGAGACAACATACTAACATTTGTGGGATGCAGACAAAGTGATAAGGGGAAATTTTATATCTCTAGATGCTTATTTGCATAAAATAGAGAAAGAGAAAATCAATGAATTGGGCTTGCAACTAAAAAAGCTAGAGAAAGAACAAATTAAAAAACCCCAATCAAATACCAAACTTGAACTCCTAAAAATAAAAGGAGAGATTAATAAAATTGAAAGTAAAAAAAACTATTGAATTAATAAATAAAACTAAAAGTTGGTTTTATGAAAAAACCAACAAAATAGATAAACCTCTAGTTAATTTGATTAGAAAAAGGAAAGAGGAAAATCAAATTGTTAGTCTCAAAAATGAAAAGGGAGAACTTTCCACCAATGAAGAAGAAATTAGAGCAATAATCAGGAGTTACTTTGCACAACTTTATGCCAATAAATCTGATAACCTAAGTGAAATGGAGAAATATCTACAAAAATATAGATTGCCCAGATTAACAGAAGAAGAAATAAATTACTTAAATAGTCCCATTTTAGAAAAAGAAATAGAACAAGTCATTAATCAGCTCTCTAAGCAAAAATCCCCAGGTCCAGATGGATTTACATATGAATTCTACCAAACATTTAAAGAACAATTAACTCTAATATTATATAAACTATTTGAAAAAATAGGGAATGAAGGACTCCTACCAAATTCCTTTTATGACACAGACATGGCACTGATACCTAAACCAGGTAGAACAAAAACAGAGAAAGAAAATTATAGACCAATTTCCCTAATGAATATTGATGCAAAAATCTTAACTAAAATATTAGCAAAGAAATTACAGAAAATCATCCCCAGAATAATACACCATGACCAACTAGGATTTATACCAGGAATGCAGGGATGGTTCAATATTAGGAAAACTATTAGCATAATTCACTATATCAATAACCAAATTAACAAAAAACACATAATTATCTCAATAGATGCAGAAAAAGCATTTGATAAAATCCAACATCCATTCCTATTAAAAAACACTAGAGAATATAGGAATAAACGGACTTTTCCTTAAAATAGTCGGTAGCATCTATTTAAAACCATCAGCTCGCATCATATGTAATGGTGATAAACTGGAACCATTCCCAATAAGATCAGAGGTGAAACAAGGTTGCCCACTATCACCATTACTATTCAATATTGTATTAGAAATGCTAGCTTTTGCAATAAGACAAGAAAAATAGATTAAAGGAATTCGAGTAGGTCATGAGGAAACCAAATTATTACTCTTTGCAGATGATATGATGGTATACTTAAAGAACCCTAGAGAATCAACTAAAAAACTATTAGAATTAATCCGCAACTTTAGCAAAGTTGCAGAATACAGAATAAATCCACATAAATCATCAGCATTTTTACACATCACTAACAAAATCCAACAGCAAGAGATACAAAGAGAAATTCCATTTAAAATAACTTTTGATAGTATAAAATATTTGGGAAATATTTGGGAAAGTCAGGATCTATATGAGCAAAACTAATAAACACTCTCCACACATATAAAGTCAGATGTAAACAATTGGAAAAATATCAAGTGCTCTTGGATAGGTCGAGTGAATATAATAAAGATGACAATACTACCTAAACTAATCTATTTATTTAGTGCTATACCAATGAACCTCCCAAGAAATTATTTTACTGGCCTGGAAAAAACAACAACAAAATCCATCTGGAAAAAAACAAAACGTCAAGAAATTCAAGGGAATTAATGAAAAAAAAAAAGCAAATGAGGATGGTCTAGCTATACCAGATCTAAAACTATATTATAAAGCAGTGGTCATCAAAACCATTTGGTACTGGCTAAGTAACAGAGTAGTGGATCAGTGGAATAGGTTAGGTTCACAGGACAAAATACTCAATGACAATAGTAATTTAGCATTTGATAAACCCAAAGACCCCAGTTTTGGGGATAAAAACTCACTATTTGATAAAAACTGCTGGGAAAATTGGAAACTAGTATGGAAGAAACTAGGCATTGACCCACACCTAACACCATATACCAAGATAAGGTCAAAATGGATTCATGATCTAGACATAAAGAATGATATTATAAACAAATTAGAACAATGTAGGATGGTTTTCCTCTCAGACCTGTGGAGGAGGAAGGAATTTGTGACCAAAGAAGAACTAGAGATCATCATTAATCACAAAATAGATAATTTTGACTATATCAAGTTAAAATGTTTTTGTACAAACAAAATGAATGCAGACCAGATTAGAAGGGAAGCAATAAACTGAGAAAATATTTTTACATTCAAATGCTCTGATAAAGGCCTCATTTCTAAAATATATAGAAAATTGACTCAAATATATAAGAATTCAAGTCATTCTCCAATTGATAAATGGTCAAAAGATATGAACAGACAATTTTCAGATGAAGAAATTGAAACTATTTCTAGTCACATGAAAAGGTGCTCCAAGTCACTATTGATCAGAGAAATGCAAATTAAGACAACTCTGAGATATCACTACACACCTGTCAGATTGGCTAAGATGACAGGAAAAGATAATGACGAATGTTGGAGGGGATGTGGGAAAACTGGGACACTAATACATTGTTGGTGGAAATGTGAACGGATCCAACCATTCTGGAGAGCAATTTGGAGCTATGCTCAAAAAGTTATCAAACTGTGCATTACCATTTGACCCAGCAGTGTTTCTACTGGGCCTATATCCCAAAGAAAGCTTAGAGGAGGGAAAGGGACCCACATGTGCAAGAATGTTTGTGGCAGCCCTTTTTGTAGTGGCTAGAAACTGGAAACTGAATGGATGCCCATCAATTGGAGAGTGATTGAATAAATTATGGTATATGAATGTTATGGAATATTATTGTTCTGTGAGAAATGACCAGCAGGAGGATTTCAGAGAGGCCTGGAGAGACTTGCATGAACTGATGCTGAGTGAAACGAGCAGAACCAGGAGAACATTATACACAGCAACAACTATATGATGATCAATTCTGATGGACATGGTTCTCTTCAACAATGAGGTGATTCAAACCAGTTCCTATTGTTCAGTGATGAAGACAGTCATATACATCCAGAGAAAGGCCTGAGGGAACTCAGTGTGAACCACAACACAGCATTTTAAGGCTTTCTGTGAATATTTCCATGCATTTTGTTTTCCTTCTTAGGTTGTTTTTCTCTCTTTTTAGATCTGATGTTTCTTGGGCAGTAAGATAACTGCATAGATATGTGTATATATATATATATATTGGATTTGTCATATAATTTAACATATTTAGCATGTATTAGATTACCTGTCATCTGGGGGGAAGGGTAGGGGGAAGGAGGGGAAAAGCTTGGAACAAAAACAAAGTTTTGCAAAAGTCAATGTAGAACCCATAGGTAACACCACATACCAAGATAAGATCTAAATGGGTTCATGATCTAGATATAAAGAGTGATATTGTAAGCAAATTAGAGGAACGTAGTATAGTTTACCTCTCAGACCTGTGGAGATGGAATAAATTTATGTCCAAAGAAGATCTGGAACTCCTAATTGAACACCAGATAGATAATTTTGATTATATTAAGTTAAAAAGTTTCTGTACAAATAAAACTAATGCAGACAAGATTAGGAGGGAGGCATCAAATTGGGAAATCATCTTTACATTTAATGGTTCTGATAAAGGCCTCATTTCTAAAATATACAGAGAATTGTCTCATATATATAAGAATTCAAGCCACCCTTCAATAGATAAGTGGTCAAGGGATATAAACAGACAATTTTCAGAGGATGAAATTAAAACCATCTCTAGTCATATGAAAAGTTGCTCCAAATCACTGTTGATCAGAGAAATGCAAATTAAGACAACTCTGAGGTACCACTACACACCTGTCAGATTGGCTAAAATGACAAGAAAAGCTAACGATGAATGTTGGAGGGGATGTGGGAAGACTGGGACACTAATACATTGTTGGTGGAACTGTGAACGGATCCAACCATTCTGGAGAGCAATTTGGAGCTATGCTCAAAAAGTTATCAAACTGTGCATACCCTTTGACCCAGCAGTATTTCTATTGGGCCTATATCCCAAAGAGATCTTAGAGGAGGGAAAGGGACCCACCTGTGCAAGAATGTTTGTGGCAGCCCTTTTTGTAGTGGCTAGAAACTGCAAACTGAATGGATGCCCATCAATTGCAGAGTGGCTGAATAAATTACGGTATATGAATGTTATGGAATATTATTACTGTGTAAGAAGCGACCAGCAGGACGATTTCAGAGAGGCCTGGAGAGACTTGCATGAACTGATGCTGAGTGAAACGAGCAGAACCAGGAGATCATCATACACAGCAACAACAATACTACATGATGATCAGTTCTGATGGACATGGCTCTCTGCAACAAAGAATTGTCTCAAACCAGTTCCAATTGTTCACTGAAGAAAACCATATACAGCCAGAGAGAGGGATATGAAATATGGACCACAACGTAACATTTTCGTGATCTCTATTGACATTTGCTTGCATTGTGTCGCCTTTCTCTGATTCTTTTTTTCCTTGTAGATAGGATTTTTCTTGCATAACTTGTCAAGCATTTCAACATTATTAACATGTAGTGGACTTCCTGCCATCTAGGGGAGGGGAGGGGACTGGAGGTAAAATTTGTAATGGAAAGCTTTGTAAAGATCAATGCTGGGGAACTACCCATACATATGTTATACAAATAAAAAGCTTTAATAAAAAAAAGTCAATGTAGAAAAATCACTCAAAAGTTCTGTAAATAAAAACCTTTTAATAAAAAAGAAAAAGAAAAAAAAAACCTATTGGGTGCTAGGCACTGAGGACAAAAAAAAGGAAACAAAGTAATCCCTTTCACAGTTGGAGGGTTACAAGAGATAACTAATAATAATCGTGTAATATTTAATGTTATTTTATTATGTTAATAATTATATAAAATGATAAAAATTAATAACATTTATAGAGCACCTGCTAAGTACCTGGCTAAACACTTTATAAATATTATCTCATTTGATCCTCAAAATCATCCTGAGAGGTAGGTGCTATAGTTATCCCCATTTTACAAATAAGGAAATGGAAGAAAATAGCAATTAAGCAACTTGCTTAAGGCCATAATAAACATCTCTGGCTGGGTTTGAACTCAAGTCTTTCTGACTTCAAGACTTCCTGCCTGGCACTCTATTCATGGATACTATAGCTGCCCCATAATGATGTCTAGGACAGAGAATGGAGTCAGAAAAATCCAAGTTTAAATCCATCCTTAGACAATAAGCAGCTACATGACCAACCCTCATTGGGTCCCTTTCACCTCCAACCTTCTCAGTTTCCTAATCTGTAGAATGGAGATGAGATGGTTGGAAGGCTCAAACGAGAGAATATTGGCAAGGCCGCCCAGCTCTGTCAGTGGCCCCCCTTCTACCCCCATCCCCACCATTACAAGGAACGGAAGGGAACAAATACGCCAAGTGATGACAAAGCAATCCTTTCTTTGCTTCTGCAGCCTTTGAAGAAAAAGGGGGGAGGGGGCTGGGAAGTGGGGGAGTGAGGAATTAAGCCTGAGTCGCAAACCCAGAGACCAGCAGTCTGGGGAGTCAGTCTCACACCAAGGGCTCTCTCAGGGCCCCTGGGTGTCTGAGCCATCACCATGGACAACGTCTTGTCTCTGTGCCAAGTTTTCTCTCTTCTAGCCCATCACCAAACTCCCTTGTCCTTCTTTGGATCCCTCACTATCCTGTCCTGGCTAGGGCCCTTCTGACCCAAACCCCAACAAAGAAAGCCATCCTTGGCTGCTGTAACAAGAGTCTGACCCCACTCCCACTCCCCCCTCCCCAGGGAGCTTCCTTTTTAATATAGGGAGGCTGAATTCAAGGCAGGCGATTGGAGAAGACGATGTTCCTGAAGAGTTGCTGTTGGCTCTGGGGTATTAACTGGAGAGATGTTGGGGGGATGTCACCCCCACCCCGGGAGGATGAGGATTCCCTGCATCGCTGTGGGCGGAGAAGGAGAGGACAGAAGCCCAGAGCAGCGCAGTCAGGGGACTCATCACCCTCAAGATGATAACATAAAACACTAATGGGTTAGCCCAGAATGACAAAAATAAAATCATCCACGCTACGGGGATGGAGCCCGAATGGTGCAGGAGATCATCCTCAATTGTGGCTGTGACTCACTTGGCACAATTTCTTGGAGAACTGCCCAGACACCAGACCGAATGCTTGAGAGGGCTGACTATTTTTAGAAGCACCCTGGAGACTCTTTCTCCAGAAACAACAGCCCTTGGGTGAAACGAGCCTTCGACCCATGAATTAGGGTTTCCATTATCTGGATTTGCTGTTGTCAGATCTCAAAGGGAATCGCCCACAAGTGGTTCATGAGAACAGTAGGAAAGAGAGGCTGCTGGGGATGAGGGGGATGATGCTGGGGGAGATAATGGGGATAATGGGAAGGAGGAGGACCACGGGACATTTCTAGCTAAGAATCAGACGTCAGACTCCTCCCAGAGAGCAGAGAAGGAAGAACGCACCCCAAATGGACTCCAAGGAATCGTGCGATGGCTGTTAGGTGAGCAGTGCAACAGGTTTGCTACCATGAAGACCTGAGTTTGAATCCGGCCTCAGACACTTACTATCTGTGATGCTGGGTCAGTCACTGAACCTCTGACTGCCTCAAGTTTCCTTAACTATAAAATGGGAGTAATGGAAGCACCTGCGTCCCAAAGGTCATGAGAACCAAGTAAGATAACATTTGATTTTCAAAAGTTGCTTTGCACGTGTCCCCTGGCACATAAGTAGATACTTAATCAATGCTTGTTCCTTCCCTCATTCATTTATTCTGTTGAAGAAACTGACCCACAGAAGGCTGTCTTTCTAGAGGTCACACCGTTAGAGAGGTCATTCTCTAGGAACAGTGTCCATTCCCCTCAATCCCATCTGTCCCCAAGCATTAAAGTCTATGTTCATTTAATTTGTGGGCCCAAGATTTCACCCTGGCCATGGCTCAGAGCAGTGGGGAAGGAGCCCACCTTCCCTGCCACCAAGGACAGCAGCCACGGCCCCAGACCACTGGCCCACTTCTAGCCTGGTGTCCAAAGCCACAGGGAGCTGCCATGACTTGGCAGCCTTCTCTCTGCAGGGGGTGCAGCCTCCTCCCCAGTCAGTCACTGAAGACCCGCTCTTCAAAGACTAAATGTCAAAATTGGAGAAAAGAGCATTTATCGGGAGCCTAATGTGGGCCAGGCACTGTGCTAAGCACTTTTTAAAAATTAATATCTCATTTAAGCCGAACAATAACTCTGGAGGGCAGGTTTTTACAGCTTTTTAAACATTTATTTTTACATACATTTTATATGTATTATTTAATTATATCTATACATTTAATAAATTTTACAGTTTTACAGTCATTTCACAGTTGGTGAAACTGAAGCAGAGGTCTCTGACTTGCCAGAGGTCACTCAGCTAGGAAGTAATTGAGAGCAGATCTGAATCCAGGTTTTCCTGACTCCAAGCCTGGGTCCCTCCCCACTGAGACACTCAGTGTCTCCCTGACATGGCTCTAGAAGTAGAAATGACACTAAAGCCAATGCTGCACGTTCCAAAGGCCATTTTCTGGTTAAATGGAAATACGAAAAACACACTTTTTTCTCAGTCTAAAAGCCCCATTTCCAGGAAAGGGAGTCAGACCAAATGGGTGGATCAAAAGGGGAGCCTGACCCCCAATGTGGCACTGGGACCTACTGAAAGGCACTGCCCTCTTTCCCATTCAAGGCCAACTTACTGATGGCTGAAGAAAGCCTTTGTCAGTCGTGGAGTGGGGCAGTCCAATGAGGAACCAGCCTGGAGGCCTGGCTCAGGGGGTCAAGGGGAGGACTGGCCACGGTCCTCTGGAAATGTTCATGCAAAGCTGCGGCTTCCTTGTTTGAAATGCCCATAAGTGGGATCTGAGGTCATCTGGGGGGTAGAGAGACAGGTCTGAGGAAACGGAGGGCAATGCCAGTTTGGACATCTCTGTTTCTCTGTCTCTTGATCTCTTTTCTGTTTCTCTCTGTGTCTCTTTCTTCTCTGTCTCTATT
>JAJPUD010003558.1:95366-113884 GCA_023553655.1 Myrmecobius fasciatus | reverse complement strand
AGAGACGGGCATGGGGGGGATGAAAGACCGGCCTTGGGGGAGGGGCGGTGAGAGACCGGTGTGGGGGGGGCGGTGAGAGAACTGCGGGGGAGGGGCGGTGAGAGAACTGCGGGGGAGGGGCGGTGAGAGACTGGAGTTGGGGGGTGGGGGCGGTCGGCCCTTTGCCCGGCGCCCTCCACGGTCTCCTCCGGGGGGGGGCCTGCCCGGCTCCCCGAAGGCATCATTTGGCCGCTTTGGGCCTTGGAAGTGTGTCCATGCACTTGCAGATGATGGAGAGCATGACTTCGTCGGCGCCCCCTCCGATGGAGATGAGCCTCAGGTCTCTGAAAGGAAGGGACAGAGGCAAGGCGTCAAGTCTCGGGGGGCTCCTCCCCCCCCCCCCCCGCCAGGCGGAGCTGCGCCCAGTCAGACCGGCCATTTTTTAAAAGAAGTCTGCTTTGAGCGCGCTTTTTTCCATTTGGAGTCCAGACTCGGCCCCTTCCTTGCCCATGCAGGAGGCGAGCGGGTCAGTGACACACGTGGAGCCGGGCAGAGCACCCCACGGCAGCCCGGTCCGCCCCCCCTCCCCCCCAGAGTGCCTCGCGTCGTGACGGAGCCAGGCCCAAAGCGCGTCCCGGCTGGTCCCAGAGCCTCCGACCCTCCCCCTTCCGCAGCATCCCGGGGCGCTTTAATCTCCTCCTGCCTTGGGCTCACCCTCGGGCCCCACTCGTGCGCCCTCCGCTGCTTCAGCCCCGAACGGGGCCACGGTCCCGCGGGACCCCGGCTTTAGGAGGTGGGCTCTGTGGCCAAAGGCCAGTGTCACGTGGCCAACTCCCAGGTGCTAGCTGCCTCCAGGTGGACGCAATGGGACTGAAGGGCGCCAGAATATGGAGGGGCCGAAGGGCTTTGGGTCTGGGGCTCCCCGGGGGAGAGTGGGCCCCGTTCTGTGGGCTCCAGGTGTTGTACCTCGACTTTCCCTCAAGCAATGAATAATCACGTGGACCCCGACCCTGAGGAGGCCCTGCACGTGGAAGGCATGGTATCCTCAGGGGGGAGGGGGGGAAAGAGAGAGAGGAGTAAGGAGGGAGGAGGTGTAGAGAGCCTCCCCCAAAGGCTGTGTTTGATATTGGGAAGCTGCCTCCAGCAGGGAATGAATCCCCTGTGGAGGAGCATGTGTGGTCACTCCACTGTCCAGCCTGAGGGGACCTGAATTCACCTGGCCCAGAGAAGGGAAGGGGCTGCCCCTGCTAATGTCCGGAAGTCTCTGGGGCCATGGGAAGGCACAGAGACAACAGTCACGTCACTGAGGCTGCCTGCCTCAGTTTCCTCATCTGTAAAATGGGAATATTAATCCCTACCTGCCAGGGCTATCATGAGGATCACATGAGATGATTGATATTTGTAAAGTCATTGTAAACCTTCAAGTGCTACCTGAATTCTGGCCGTTATTTTTATTACTGTGATTACATTCTGGGTTGGGGAGGACGCTGGGGGCGGCAGACAAATACATATGTACATATACATGATTTGGGAGGCACTAGGACTTGGGAGGATCCAAGAGGACTTGGGGGTTGGGAAGCTGGCAAGTCCACTCAGCTATGAGATGCTGTCATGGGAACCCTTTGGGACCGGAGCAGAATAAACTCCGTGGCAGAATAATCACCTGAAACGCTGGTTTCCTCTCTTCTGTGAGGATGATTTGGACCCTGCATGCTGGGGTGAGGAGTATCCTATGACGGGCCAAGTATGGCGGGTTTGGAGTCAGGATTCTTGGACTCCCATCTCACCTTGGATGCTTATTAAGCCAGCAAGACAAGGCTAAACAGCTCAGAACCTCAGTTTCCCCATTTGTAGAATGAGGGAGGCCTTCTTAGAGCTATATGAGAAAAGTGCCCTGTGAGCACCAGGTGCCCTGTAAAGGCAGGGTATCCTTTTTTTTTTTTTTATTTCTTTTTTAAATAGTTTTTCTTTTCAATCACATATAAAGACAATGGTCTTTGACATTCATTTTTGTTTTTTTAATTGAGTTGCAGATTTTCTCCCTTCGAATCCCTCCCCATGATGGCAAGCAATCTGATGTATTATATATGTGCGGTCATGTGAAACATCTCCATATTAGTCAGGTTACAAAAGAAGAAAAGGATTGTAAATCACAGAGAAGAAAATGAAAATAGTGGGCTTTGATCTGCATTCAAACCCCATCAGTTCTTTCTCTGGAAGTGACTCATTTTCCATCATGAGTTCTTCAGAATTGTTTTAAGTCATATTGCTGAGAAGAGCAGTCGCTCCTGCCCATCATTACACAATGTGGCCGTTACTATGTACCATGTGCTTCTGGTGCTACTCCCCAGTTCATGGGTATCCCATCAATTTCCAATTTTTTGCCACTACAAAAAGAACTGCTGTAAACATATATATATATACACATATATGTATATATATATATTTTACAAATAAGTCATTTCCCCCCTTTTAAAAATCTCTTTGGGATATAGATCTAGCCATGGTATTGCTGAATCAAAGGATATACAATATATATAACAAGTCATTTCCCCCTTTTAAAAATCTCTTTGGGATACGGATCTAGCCATGGTATTGCTGAATCAAAGGATATATATATATATTATATGTATATATATATACATATGTATATATATATTACAAATAAGTCATTTCTCCCTTTTAAAAATCTCTTTGGGATACAGATCTAGCCATGGTATTGCTGAATCAAAGGATATGCATAATTTGATGACCCTTTGGGCAGAGTTCCAAATTGCTCTCCAGAATGGCTCTCCAGAATGTCCCAATTTTCCATGTCTACTCCAGCATTTATCATTTTCCTTTTCAATCATATTAACCAATTTGATAGGGGTGAGATGGTGCCTCAGTGCTGTTTTCTTATGCATTAGTGATTTAGAATATACATATATATATTTGGGAGTATAGATAATTTTGATTTCTTCCTCTGAAAACTGCCTGTTCAAAACTATTCTGATCCAAAGGGAAAGTTTCTGTTTGTACAAAAAATTTATAGTAGCTCTTTTTGTGGTGGCTAAGAATTGTAAATCAAAAGGAAGCCCATTACCTGGGGAATGGCTGAAGAAGCTGTGGTACATGATTGTAATGGAATATTGCACTAAAGGAAATAACAAGCCGAATAATTTCAGAAAAACCTGGAAAGATTTGCATGAGCTGACGCAGAATGAAGTAAACAGAACCAGGAGAATATACATAGTAAGGGCAATATTGTTTGATAAAGAATTGTGAATGATCAAGGTAATCACAAAGGACTCATGATGAAGCATACTATCCACCACCAGATAAAGAACTGATATTATTTGAAGATTGAAGCATGCTAAATTTTTTTACTCTTTCATTTTTTTCTTGTGTTCAAATCTTGTACAAAATTATTAATATGGAAATGTTCAAGGGTTAATGTTGAAAAATAGCCCATGTATATGTTTTGAAAATAAAAAGCTTTTAAAAATATGGAAATTTTTTTTATCTTACTGGGATTTTTTTTCATAAAACTAGCTGCTAGTTTTATTTATTAACTCAGTAATTTTCATATTTTCAATTTTATTCTTGGTTTTCAGGATTTCCAGTTTGGTGCTCAATTGGGAGTTTTGTTCTTTTTTTAGTTTTTTGTTTTTTTTAAGTTGCATACCCAATTCATTGATTCACTCTTTCTCTTTTTATTGATGTGAAAGTTTTTCCCTAAATATTGCTTTGGCTGCATCCCATAATTTTGGTGTGTTGTCCCATTGTCATTCTCTTTGATGAAATTATGACCTATGATCTATTCTTTGACTCTCTTATTTTTTAGGATTAGATTATTTTGTTTCCAATTAAATTTTCATTTTTGTTTCCACTGCCCTTTTTTCAAAGTAATTGATTTTTTTTTTGCATTATGATCTAAAAAGGATGCATTTAACATTTCTATCTTTGTACATTTGATTGTGAAAACCTAATCTTTGGTCGATTTTCGTGTAAGTGCCATGTACCACTGAATACAAGGAAGTATTCTTTTTCATTCCCAGCCATTTTTCTATCATGTAAAACTTTTCTAAAATTCTATTCACCTTCTTTACTTCTTTTTTGTTTATTTTATGGTCATATTTATCTAGTTCTTAGAGGGGAAAGTTGGGGTCCCCTATGAGTATTGTCTATTTCCTCCTGTAGCTCACTTAATTTCTCCTTTAAGAATTTGGATGCTTTTTTTTAAAAGTCCCATTCCCTTTTTCATTCCCTTAGCTCCTCCCCACGATCCCTAAGATCGATTTCTATATCCAACTGATTACATGGTATGTTATTCTCTCTTTGAGCCAATTCTAAGGATGAGATTCAAGCAATGCTCACCGCACCCCACCCCTATCTTCCTTCTCTTATCATGGGTCTTTTGCACCTTGTCATGTGAGGTAATTTACCCCATTCTACTTCTCCCTTCCTTTAGTTCCCAGTTTAATCTTTCTCATCCCTTAACTTTTATTTTTGTATACTTTGTATGTATTTTTGTATATCAAAGTCACCTCATGCCCACACCCTCTGTCTTTGTCCATTCCTTGTAACTGCACTAAATGATGATACAGTTCTTAGGAATTACAAGTTATCACTTTCCCATGTGGGGGTGCAAACAGATTAGCCTTATTGAATCCCCGTGCTTTCTCTTTCTTCTTTCTCTTTTTATGTTTCCTTTCAATCATGTATTTGAAAATCTTTTATTTGTTTGTTTTGCTCTGGTCTTTTTATCAGAAAAGCTTAAAAGTCTTTTACTTCATTAAATAACTAGTTTTTCCTCTGAGAGATTATACTCAATTTTGCTGGATAGGTGGTTCTTGGTCATAACCCTAGCTCCTTTGCTTTCTAGAACATCATATTTTAAATCCTCCAATTCTTTAATATTGAAGCCGCTAAATCCTAGGTAATCCTGACTGGAGCTCCATGATATTTGAATTGTTTCTCTCTGACTGAGCACAGAATTTTCTCTTTCACCTGGGAGTTCTGGAATTTAGCTGTAATGTTCCTGGAAATTTTCATTTTGGGATCCCTTTCAGAAGATAACTGGTAGATTCTTTATTTTCTATTTTACCTTCTTGTTCCAGGATATCAGGGCAGTTTTCTTTGGTAATTCTTAAAGTATGATGTCCAGGTTCTTTCCTTTTTTTTTAAATCATGGCTTTCAGATAGTACAATACCTCCTAAATTATCTTTCCTGGACCTGTTTTCCAGGTCAGTTATTTTTCCTGTGAGAGATGTCACATTTTCTTCTATTTTTTTTCTATTCCCTTTGCTTCAGTTGATTCTTGATATCTCATAGAGCCATTAGCTTCCACTTGTCCAGTTCTAATTTTAAAAAATTATTTTCTTCAGTTAGTTTTTTTTAAAAAACCTTCTTTCCCATTTAGCCAATTCTACTTTTTAAGGAGTTGTTTTCTTGAGTAAGTTTTTGTGCATCTTTTCCTATTTTTTGTGCTTCTTTTATCAAGGTGTTGACTCTTTTTCATGATTCTTTTGCATCACCTTCATTTCTTTTCCCCATTTTTCTTTTTCTCCTCTTTTTTGATTTTTAAGATCCTTTTTGACCTCTTTAAGAAGTTCTTTTTGGACCTGAAGTCAATTCACATTTTTTCTGTGAGATTTTGAATGTAGGTAATTTGATATTGTCCTCTTCTGAGTTTGTGTCTTGATCTTCTCTGTCACCATAATATCTTTCTATGGTCAGGTCCTTCCCCCCCTCATCTTTTCCAGCCTCTTTTGCTCAGCTCTGCTCCTATGTGGAAGAGGAGCTGTCCTAAGGTTCTTGGACCTAGGACTGCTGTCCGTAGCTCTTTGCTTGGAATTGTACAGGTACCATTGAGGGACCCTCACCTGGTGCTATGGAAAGGGGGACCTGTCAGCTGACTTACTATTGCACTGGTGCCTACGGGAATGGTTTTCAGTAGGCCTGGAGTTGTGCTGGGGCCATGGCTCAGGACCCTGGTAATGTGCAGGGATTGGGGAAAGAACTGGTGCTAGACCAGGGCCAATGAGAAGAGGGATCAGCCCACCTGCTGCTGCATCTGGGAGGTGGGGTCTTGGTCACTCACGTGAGCTGGGGCTCGGGGCCTGCTGCCGGCTTGCTGATGCAGGACATGCTGCTGACTTGCCTGGACACTACCCGCCCTAGACTCCCCTTTTACCAAGTGAGACAGACAACCCAACAACCCACCAAGTTGACTTGGGCTAGAAAAAAGAGTGGATTACAACTGAAATGACTGAACAGCTATAGCTGCCCCTCTCCTGTACTGCAGGGTCACTTCTTGTCGTTTGGCCATTCGGTCCCGTCTGACCCTTCATGACCTCCTGGCCCACTGCAGACCGGGTCCTTCTGCCCTCCACTATGCCCTGAAATCTTTCCGAGCTTGTGCCCGTTGTTTCCATGACACTCTCCATCCATCTCCTCCTCTGCTGTCCCCTTCTCCTTTTGCCTTCAGTTTTTCCCGACATCAGAGTCCTGCCTTCCCATTATGTGGCCAAAGTATTTCAGTGTCACCTTCAGTGTTTGTCCGTTCGTGAACGGCCTGATTTAATTTCCGCAAGCATTAACTGATTCGATCTTCTGGCTGGCTGCCCAGGGGACTCTCAGAAGTCTTCTCCAGCAGCACAATTTGAAAGGGTCCCTTCTGCGTCTCAGCTTTTCTTATGGCCCAACTCTCCCAGCCGTACACTGCTACTGAAAAAGCCTACCTGTGGCTGTGGGGACCTGGCTCGGCAAGGGGACATCTCTGCTTTTTGAGCCGTCCAGATTTGCTGTAGCTTCCCTGCAAGGGCCAAGCATCTTTTAATTTCTTGGCCACGGCCGCTGTGCGCAGTGATCTTTGAGCCTAAGAATACAAACTCTGACACTGCCTCCATTTCTTCTCCCTGACACTGCTAGGAAGTGATGGGACCAGGTGCCAAGAGCTTTGGTTTTTGGAAGTTAAGCTTCAAGCCAGCTTTTCCACCATCAGACTGGTGTTGCCTGCACTATTATTGGTATCTCCTCTGGCCACTGCAAGTCTGGGCTTTTGATTGGTCCAGCCTGGGATTTTATAGATCTCTAAAGACTTGACGTCAGCTTGGAAGGTCTCTATTGGAGCCCCCAGGATGGGCCGGTTATTGAAATTGTTCCTCAGTGGCTCAGATAAAGGTACAGATGGGACACAGATCAAGGTCTCAGTTGACGCAGAACTGCAGGATAGCTAATGTACCGTGTGACCAAGTCAGTGTCTGAGAAAGCTCTCAAAGACTTGAGCTCTGGACCAGATTGAGTAAGATGAACCTGAGCAGGGACGGGTCACACAAGATGGCAGGTGAATTATGGGCATTTTTGATGGCCTTTCTTCTGACGGAGAGCTGGGTTACAAATCCGTGGTATTACATGGTGTCCCAGAGGGAGGATGTGTTTGGATCCTGCCCTTGGAGAGGCTGGGGACAAACAGGTGATAGCTAGTGGTCCTCAGCCCCAGGCAGAACATGTAGACTTTGCTCTGTGAGTCATGTTGAGGAAGGACATCAACCTCTTGGAGGCTCTCCAGCCTCTCCTGGGTCCAAACTGGCATACTGTAACTCATTGGTGGGTGTTCCTTCATTCCTTTTTACAGTGCCCTGGGGAGCCCAGATAGGGAAGGCTCCCAAGTTCTTTGCCCTTTACAACCGATCTCTTTGGCCTGGAAAAGGGAAGACTCAAGGATATGGGCCCAGTGGGGAGTGGGGAAGGAGAGAGTCCCGAAGATGGAGCCTGAGTTCCGACTGTCAGAAGAACTCCCTCCCAAGAGCTGCCCCAAGGGAGGAGAGTTTGCCTCAGGAGGACAAGGGTCCTCCCCCAGCACAGGATTTAAAGCAAGGCTTTAAGGCCAGTTGTTGGACACATCAAACATTTCCTGAATGGGCTGAGCCATATGGCCACTGAGATCTCTCTCAGCAGCTCTGTATTTCTGAGTTTCTGGTTTTCCTGGGCTTCACTGAAGGGCGCAAGGTGACAGTCTTTTTGTGAGCTTGATTCTGAATAGAAAAGTGCCCGTTCTCCCCATTAGATGGAAAGCTCCAGTTTGCGTAAGGCCATGGGGAGCATGGGGGACCATCGAGTTCTGTGCTTTTCAGGATGTGTTGGTTGGTTTTCATGGGAATGGAAATTTTACGTTAGCAGGGCTTTTCTGCATATAGTGTGGAAATACTATTACATCATGTAACTACAAATCCAGTGTGGGGCTCCTTCATCCTCTGAATGTTTGACAGAATTCACTTGAACAAACACGTCTCTATCTCTAGGCTTTGTGATTTTGTTCTTATTCTTGTTTAACATGGCAATTCAATAATGAGCTGTTCAGGTTTTTTCCAATATTATTTTGAGTGATATTTTTGTTTTTGTCAATTTATTTCATTTTTATTGATGTGCATCCTTTATAAAATAGGATTTCTTTTTGGCCTAAATTTAGTGTGATGGAATATTCCTTAACAATTTCTTCACTGAGAGAGCGGAACCAGGAGAACCTTGTACACAGAACCAGCAATTCTGTACAGTGAAGAACTGTGAAGGACTTGACTATTCTCAGCAATCCAGTGATCCAAGCCAATCCCCAAGGATTCAGGATGAAAAATGGTATCCGCCTCCAGAGAAAACTCATTGAGTCTGAATGCAGATCGAACGAGACAATTTTTCACCTTTTTTTCTTCTTTGGATCTGTGTTTTCTTTTTTTAACATGACTAATAAGTTTTGCATGTCTGTACATGTAGAACCTTTGCCAGATTGCATACTAGCTCAGGGAGGTGGGAGTAGGGAGAGGGAGGAAATTAGGAAATCCCCATTTTAAAAAACAAATATTAAAAATGGAAAAAATAAAATATTCACAATTTTTTAAAACTAATATTGTCACTGTTGACAGTGAATTCTTCCATATCACTAATATTTTTGTGCAATTTGGGTTTTCTCTCTTCATTTTGACTAATTTAGTTAATTAGCCATTGACTTTTATGGTCTTGAAATAATGA
This sequence comes from Myrmecobius fasciatus, assembly GCA_023553655.1. Taxonomy (NCBI): domain Eukaryota; kingdom Metazoa; phylum Chordata; class Mammalia; order Dasyuromorphia; family Myrmecobiidae; genus Myrmecobius; species Myrmecobius fasciatus. The sequence goes on along the minus strand of JAJPUD010003558.1, from coordinate 104,895 downwards.
GGCAGCCAGCAACACCTAAGTTCAGCTCTTGCCCCTGACGCACTGACTGTGTGACCCTGGTCAGGTCATTTCACCTTTGAATGTCCAGAGCCATGGTCTAAGAAGACAATGATGGTGTGGGTTCAGACTTGCGTTGAGGAGAATTTGCTAGACCTGGAATTTCAGACCTATTCCAATCCCTTAAATAAATGGATAAATAAACTTGCTCTCCCTGCCCCCTTCAGTTCTGTTCATTTGTTTTCCGATCTTTTCTCAGACCCCCTTGAATGGCTCTTCCCTTGTTGGGATCTGGGCTCAGTTCAGGTCTCTCCTCTGTTTCTCTTGTGAATGGACGGACTCGGGAAAATAAGTTTGCGTGGATGACAATTGTTTTCTTCGGCTCTGGTGGTGAAATCAGGCAAGGAGATGGAGGCTCGATGCAGATTGGGGGGAACCGCAGCCTCTGGGGGCTGAGGAGTTGGTTTGGGTCAAGAAAAGGCAAGAAACTAGAGAGCTCAGGGGCCTCCCCTCCTGCAGCAGACTGGTCGGGGGATGGAGCGGCCCCAACTCAACCAACGGCAGTTCTAGCTCCTGTCTGAGTTGGGATCCCTGAGCAGCATGTGCACATGGAGCAGGAGGACCAGTAGCCCTGCCCTCATTGCTCTGCTCTCTCCCAGAAGAGCCCCCAGAGCCCAGGGAGAGCGGCGGGAGGCTGGCTGGCTCTGATCGGTTAGATGGCCACATCTTTGGGTGGATCCTGGCGGGGAGCTGGGGGGTTTCGTCTCCTTGAGAAGGGCACACAGGGAGTTGTCCCGGCAGGGTCACTGCATGGGGGGGGGGGGAATCTCCCAGAAGCACCCAGGAGGTGGCAGGAACTGAGATGTGCAGAGGGAGACCAACTCCATGCATGCAGCCCCTGCCATCTGGTCCCAGGGCTGGAGAAGTCCTTGGCGTCGCTGGGGGGGTGCCAGTACAGCCTGTGTTTTGGGGTCCTCTGCTGAGACGCAGGGGTGATGAGCTCCCTGTTCTGGCTGTGAAGGCGAGTCGCAGGCCTGGGTAGCCGCTGGCCTAAGCTTTCTCAAGCGATTCATTCATTAATGCGCATTTTGTTCTAGTTCCCCAGAAGGAGCCGGTCTGTCTAATTGTGTGACGTCTGTCAAAATGAACTTTTCTAAGTTCCCCTGCCCCTGCTTTGTGTACGTGATGCTAAAATTAACTTCTCAGCTAATAAGCCTGCAGCTGGGAGGGAGGGGAGAATAGTAGGGAACAGCTTCCCAAGTCCCTCCTTTGCGCCCGGCGTGGGCTGAGCCCTTCACCACCATAATGGCAGCGGCTTCTTTTCCCAGCATGCTGCTCAATGCTGCTCAATGCTGCATGCTCCTTTGCTTCTCTCTGTCCCACGTGTCACACTGTGGAAATCCCGGCTCTTCAGACCGGCGATATTATAAAGTCATTAAATGCAGGCGATGGTTCCCTTGAGCGCCCACTAGCTGCGAGCCCCGGGACGTTTGGCCTTGCCGCGGGTCCCCTGACAAGTAGTTCCCTAACTACAACACCGTTTCCAGGCTCTTCTCTCCCTTCAGTCAGACATACACAAAACCTGTGCGATCGCCTGTGCTCTCACCTCAGCTGCCACTTTCTCCTGGTAAGGGCCTTTCTGCCCTCAGGGGTTTCCTGCAAGAACCCTCACATTTGGCCTTCCAAGGCCATGGAACTCCTGGAGAGGGCCCCCATCTTCCCTCCCCATCTTGGGAAGGCTAGGATGGCAGAACGAGAGGGAGGCTAGTTATTGAAACCGCAAGCTCACCTGAAGAGTCTGCTGACCAAGGCTTGGTGGGTGTATCCCACGCCCCCCCAGTACTGGAGACAGCTGTCCGTCACCTCCCGTGAAAGGCGACCGGCCTTCAGCTTCGCCATCGACACGAGCTTGGTGGCGTCGCGGCCCCGCATGTACTGGGCTGGAGACGGAGAGAGGCGGGTGAGCCGCGGGCCCCGCCCCGAGCCCTCCCCTCCCTCCCGGACCCTGAACGCTCACCCACGGTCCGGTAGACCAGCGAGCGCAGCAGCTCCAGCTCGGTGGCCAGCTCCGCCAGGCGGAAGTGCACGACCTGACTGGCCAGCAGAGACTTGTCGAAGAGCTGGCGGTTCCGGGCGTACTCGATGGTCTGCTGGATGACGTTGGTCAGCGGGCTCAGCACTGAGGGACAGAGACCAGCGTGGCGCCTTCTGGGCAGCCGCCCCTGGCCCTCCCCACCTCAGGGCCACTAGTCAACGGACAATGACAAACCCCTACCCAATCTGAGCCCTGGACCCGTGCCCGCTGAGTCCCCAAGGCCGGCTGAGAGCCACGGAAGTCCCAACTGAAGTCTCGGAAAGCTGGGACCAGCGCCCAGAAGGCAACGGACATTAGATAAAGCTGAGTCGGCGTGAATATTGTTGGCAGGAATATGCAGGTGGAAGGGCCCTGTAGAGGCCCTGAGGAGGCCAGATGTCCAGCTGGGTCCCGGCTCCAGCAGAGGAACCCCGAGTGTCCCCACGATCTGGAAAGGTCAGGGCAGCTCATAGGCTCAAGCTCTCCTGCCTTCTTTCTTTTCTTTTTTTTTTTTTTGGAGGGGAATTAAGTGACTTGCCCAGGGTCACACAGCTAGGAAGTGTCTGAGACCAGATTTGAACTCAGCTCCTCCTGACTCAGGGCTGGCGCTCTCTCCACCGCACCAGCTGGCTGCCGTACCTGCCTTCTTTCAATGTCCAAATGAGATCCTATCTGTGAAAAAGCACTTAGCACAGCGCCTGGCGCACAGTAGGGACCACACATGTTTACTACATGGGAGGAACTACCGACGTCGTCCTTTCCCCCTCCTCCCCCCCTTTCTCTTCTGTGTGCTCCTTTGGTCGGCCCCCCGCCCCTCTGATCCAGATCCCGGGAGCCACAGCCCAAGAGTTGCGGTGACGCGCTGTGGAACACGCTGGGGACTGAGGGTTAAACATCCCCGTGGACTCAGCACGTGTGCAACCCCGCGGAGACGCGGCCGGCTCGCTCCTGTCTGGGAGATCCTGCCCCGAAGGTGTGGGGGATTCGGGGGGGGGGGCAGGGGCCCCCTCCCGGCTGCCAAGGACACTCACCCAGGGCTGCGGAGACCAAGCGCTCCTCCTGGAACTGCAGCATCTGGTAGCGGAAGCCCCGGCCTTCCTGGCCGATGAGGAAGCGCCTGGGCACCCGGACGTCCTCGAAGAAGACCTGCACCGTGTCGGAGGACCACATGCCCAGCTTCTCGATCTTCTGGGACACCTGAATGCCTGCAGGAGCAGAGGCCGTGAGCGGGCACGAGCCCCCCCCCCCCCGGAAACTGCCCTTCCCTCCCTGGCACCAGAGACCCCGGCACGGCCCGGACTTCCTCGGACCCTTCTTCGTGGCCCCCGGGGCAGCCCGCTGAAGTCGGCGGCGGAGGCTGTGCCCTCTGACTCTCACTGGCATGGGGCACAGCGCCTTCTCTGACGAGGGCATGCCCGGCCGGGGGAGAAAGTCGCCTGGGATGGCAGCGCCCAGCCCTTCGCCCGAGCCGGTGTTTGGGGGCGGCCCGGAGGACCCTGCAGAGGCGGGGGCTGGCCAGTGCTCCTGGGGGGGGGGGGCTGGGTGGAGAAGCTGCTCCCCTTGGAGCTTGTGAGCTTGTACTGGCCGAGAAGTCCGCCTCCGAGGCCTGGGGGACGACGGAAGGGCAGCCACCTCCGGAGCAGCCGACTTCAGACCCTCTGCTGGGGGGCGGGGTCTGCCAACGTGGCTGTGACTCCCGTCCCTTCTGACCAGGGAGCCCATCCCCCCGCAGCCCCCGCCCCATTCTGCCCCTCCATCTCTGGCACGGGGCATGGCTGCTCTTCCACGTTCATTGACCTTGGCGCTTGATTCACTCTGCACCTGCGTGGGGGGGGGGGCTCTTCTCGTCCTGGACAAGCCAGCCCCCTGGTCTCAGATCTCTCCCGGAGAGCCCAGCCTCTGCCCATCTGCCAAAGCAGTCCTCCCCATGGCTCTCTGTAACCCGGCCCCTTCCTGCCCTCTCTCACACTCCATCCAGCAACACCGGCCCCTGCTGTTCCTCAAACACAACAGTCTCCCAGTCCCAGACCCTTTCCTTGGTCATCCCCATGTTTGGAAGTCTGCCCCTTCTCCCCTCTGCCCCCATTCTGTAGGCAGCCCTTCCGGTGGCCTTCCTGCCGCTGGTGAGCTGGGACCCACCTTGTGGGCTCTGTCTCCAGAGCTCCCCAAGGGGAGGGACTGGGGTTTTGCCTTTCTCTGTATCCCCAGCACTTAGCAATTTGTTCTTTAGTCATTTCATGAGGACTCTTCCGGACGCACTTTGGGATTTTCTTGGCAGAGATCCTCTTTTTTTGTCTTTTTTACAGCTATTTTACAGATGAGGAAACTGAGGCAAGCAGGATGAAGTGACTTATCCAAGCTCACGCAGCTAGGAAGTGTCGGGCAGATTTGGAGCTCAGGCACATTGGAGCTGCTTAATTAGTGTTCATTGACCGACTCAGCCACGGCTAGACTCGCATGATCTTGCTCCATTCTCACCCGTCACCCACTCCCAGGAAGCTGCTTATCTGAACTCTGCGGGCAGAGGCTGAGAGGGGGCCGGTCACAGCCGGCCCTGGGCGCCTTTCCTGGACCACGCTCCCCTCACAAGGCTGTCGTTCTGGTCCGGTGCCCCATCTACAGCCCCAGGCCCTACCGGACCCCTCCGGCAGGCCGAAGCGGCCCATCTTACCAGCCAGGTTCATGGGCAAGCAAAAGAGAGACTTGTTGAGGTGGGCCGGTCCTGCGCTGGTGTTGGCCAGCAGACACATCCAGTCCGCCTGGCTCCCGGAGGTGGTCCACATCTTGCTGCCATTGATGATGTAATCATCGCCTTTGAGCACAGCCTTTGTCTTGATATCTGTTGGCAGAAGAGGAAAAAGAAAGGTGATGGCTTTGAACAATTACTCTGGGAAGGGTGGGGTGAGATGGGGGTCTAGGAGGCACCTGGGAAGCTGCAGGATCAGCCGGGCCACAGTTACGGGCTCCTGTTCTAGCCTGTGTCTTTCTAAGTTCTGGGAGGGCAAAGACAACGATGGAAAGCGGGTTATACTCTTTCACAGACTCCATTACATCTAGACCAGCCCTCTCCCGGACCGGACCGGAGACTTGAGCTACCGAGAAGGGCAGGGAGGGCCAAGATCCCACGACTGGCCAGAGACACAAGTGGGAGGGACTGTGCCCCGTACCTTCCTGTCCCCCCACACACACACACCCCAACGTCCCCCCTCCTCTGTGTTGGGGTTGAGGTCCAGGAGGTCCAAGTGTGGCCGATCAGAACGACAGATACCAGCTGGGAAGGTTCTCCCACAGATCAGGCACAAATAGTCCATATGAACTTTTGTGAGTCTCACGTTTGTTTTTGAGCTTCTGTAATTCTGCTTCACTCATGGGGCACAGCCTTCTCTGACGTGGGCATGCCGGGCTGGAGCAGCACCATTGATTGGAAAGTTCTTCAGAGAGACCGGAGAGTCCTCGAACCCTGGCCCTGAGAGTTCTCCAGAAAGAGCACATTCAGCCTAAAAAAATATGGCCGCTCATTGGGCTTGGGCTTTCTGCAGTGTCAGCTGATGTCAAGAAAGACCTCAGGGTCGGATCCCTTCTCCTGCCAGCTGATCTTCAGAATCTTCCTAAGATCATTCACATGGAAATGATTCCGTTTCCTGGCATGGAGCCGGTAGACTGCCCAGGCTTTCCCGGCACGATGGCTCTGTCCTTCAGTTTGGGAGGCAGTCTAGTACTTCTCTCCCGCATTGAGAGCCTCCCAACTGCTCAGCTAGGTATCTTCTATGGGAACATCCCTGGAAAGTACAGCGCTAAGGGAGTGAGCTGCCCAGAATTCAGTATTTTTCCATTGGCTGTAACCAATGGATCGATGGAGGGATGGGGCAGCGTGCTTGGGGCAGAACTTTTACTTCCTGGTGTTGCTTGTTAGGCCAAAGTTAGCACAGAATCAGTCCATACTCTTGCATCTCAGCCTCAGAGGCTGCACTGAGTGCACAATCATCTGTGAACAAAAAGTCACGTACCCAAGGGTGTCCTTTATCACCACCATTATTCATCATTGTACTAAAATGTTGGCTTTAGCGACAAAAAAGAAAAAGACATGAAAGGAATTAGAATCGGTAATGAGGAAATAAAACTATCGTTTTTTGCAGATGAGATACTTAGAGAATCCTGAAAACCATCCAGAAACCTACTGGAAACAATTCACAGTGTTAGCAAAATTGCAGGACAGAAAATAAGCTCCCACACGTCATCAGCATTTCTATATATCACTGACAAAGCCCAGAGTGAGAGAGAAAGAGAAATTACAGTGAAGATAACCTTAGACAAAATAAAATATTTGGGGGTCTACCTGCCGAGACAAAGCCAAGAACGCTACGAACACAATTATGAAAAGTCATGTACCAGCTCTCCCTCTACTTTGGTCTTGGCTTGGGGTCTTTTCAAACTAAATAATTGACCCTCACATTGGTAGCTGACTTTAATACCATGTTCATTCCCATTGAAAACGGTTAGGCCTCCCGTATCCTGACCCAGATTAATGCCCTGCCCTGGGCTAGCCTTGCTACCCACAACATTCTCCCATTCAAACTTCAATGCCTCCTGTGACTTTTCAGATCCAAATGAACTCCAGCCTGGTCCCAACTTAGAATGGCAGCCTCAATCTACATTATTCACTTTCACATGAACTAGAGTCTAATCAAACTAGCCTTCTCACTGCTCCTTCTTTCTAGCCCTCTCTCCCCTGGCTCAGTGTTCTTGCCCTGAAGGTTTCCCAGGCGTGGATTTTGCAGTCTTCTCATTTCTGCTGCTTACAATCCCTAATTTTCTCCAAAGCTAAGTCTGAGTCCCATCCATCTCATCCATGAAAACTCACTCAGTAGCGCCTTCCCCCCAGAGGCAGCATAAAAAGAGTGAAGAGAAAGCCCCAAGTTCAAATTCCACTTCTGACAGATACAAAACAAACTCACATAAATCATCAGCATTTCTATATATTACTAACAAAGCCCAGAAGCAAAAGATAGAAAGAGAAATTCTATTCAAAATAGCTGTCAACAATAGTAAATACTTGGGAGTCTACCTGCCAAGACAAACCCAGGAACTATATGAATACAGTTATAAAATGCTTTTACACAAATGAAATCAGATCTAAATAACTGGGAAAGTATCCATTGCTTAGGGGTAGGCAGAACCAACATAATAAAAATTATAATTCTAAGTGTTAATCTTTTCAGTGATATACCAATCAAATTTTCAAAACATTATTTTATAAACATTATTAATGGGTATTGACTTAATGACTCAGTATTCTGAGATATTTGGAAATATACTACACTAGGAAAAGCATAAGAAACTAAAAATATATTTAGTGAGAAAAAATTCATCTGAAAAAATAAAACTCAAGGATATCAAGGGAATCAATGAAAAAAAAATGAGAAAGTAGTCTTCCTACCATATCTCAAACTATATTATAAGATAGTAATTATCAGAGCAATCTGGTACTGGCTAAGAAATACAGTAGTGGATCAGTGAAAGAGATTAAGTACAAGTTATAGTAAATGATCATAGTAATCTAGTATATGATAAACCCAAAGATCCAAGTTTTTGGAACAAAACCTCATCATGTAACAAAAACTATTGGGAAAAATGAAAAATAGTATAGCAGAAACTAAGTATAGATCAACATAACATATTGTATATCAAGATGAGGTCAAAATGGGGGCATGATTGACCCATAAGCAAATCAAGAAAGCATGAAATAGTTTATCTTTCAAATTTATGGATAAGGGAAGAATTTAGGATCAAGGACAATATAGAGAGCATTACAAAATGTAAAATGGAGAATTTTGATCATTTAAATGTAAAAGTTTTAGCACAAGCAAAATCAGTGCAACCAAAATTATAAGAAAAGCAGAAAACTGAGGAAGAGTGGAGTTGTAACAAATATCTCTGATAAAAACTTAATTTCTCAAATATATAGAAAACTGAGCCAAATTTAGAAAAATCAGAGTTCTTCCACAACTGATAGGTAGTCAAAGAATATAAATAGGCAGTTTTCAGAAGAAGAATTCAAAGCTATCTATAGTGATATGAAAAAAAATTGCTCTAAATTACTACAGATCAAACAAAAAATGAAAATGAAAACAACTCTGAGGTACCACCTTACACCAATCAGACTGCTTAATATGACAAAAAAGGAAAATGTTGACTGTTGGAGGGGATGTGGGGAAACTAATGCACTATTGGTGAAACTGTGAACAATTCAAGCATCTAAGAGCTATGTCAAAAGGGTTATAAAGCTGTGTACACTCTTTAATACAGCGATTCTACTGCTAGGTCTATCTCCCAAAGACATACTGAAAAAGGGGAAAGGGACCTATTTGTACACAAAAAATTATATAGTTCTTTTTTGTGGTGGCTAAAAATGGGAAATTGAAAGGATGCCCATCAATAGTTACTGGCTAGGGGAGGCGGAGCCAAGATGGCGAACTACAGACAGCATTCTCTGTAAGCTCTTGAGACCTTCCCTCAAACACAGACAAACTGAGCCTCTGAACTGGTTCTGGAGTGAGGGCATCACCAAACACTTGGACTACAACGCACTTCTATCAAATATCTACTTTGAAAGAACTTCTGAGGTCAGTTTTAGACGGGCAGGGGATCAAGCAGCTCCCAGCGCTCAGACGCCAGGGCGCAGCCGGGGTGCAAGTCCGGGGCTGGGACAGACCAGAGGATTTCAGGCTGCCAGGAAGTCCCTGGGAGATCCTTGGGCCACTTTGCTCTGCTTGCGGGCAGGTGCTTTGGCAGGTCTACCTTTGATAAAGGGTGGATTGAGAGTAGCTGAAAGGGTGGTCCTAGTGAGGATCTAGCCACATCAGCCCCAGACCGGAAGTCAACTCGGCAAACTGCCCCAGGGCAAATTGAAATCCAGCCTGCTGCTGCTGCCACTGCTGCCACTGCTGCTGCTGGGGCTGCAGAATTCCCCCCTGTTAACTGATACCTCAGCTAAACATAATGAGCAAGAAGAAGAGAGCTCTCACCATAGACAGCTTTTATGGAGAGAAACTGGAGCAGTCCCCAGATCCTGAGATTCTGAAAACAATCCCAGATAAAGCCACAAAGGTGGACTTAAGCTGGTCTCCCTTTCAGAAGGCTTACCTGGAAGATTGCATAAAGAATCTCAAAAGAGAACTAGAAGAAGATTGGGGAAATAAACTGAGAGCAGTGCAAGAAGGAAACATCGCCCTGCAACAGAGATGTGAAAAACTGGAAAATAAGTCTGGTGAATTGGAAAAAGACAAAAATTCACTGAAAAACAAAATTAGTGAATTGGAAAAAGTCACCAACTCACTGGAAAATAAAAATAGTGAATTGGTAAAAGACAACAATTCACTGAAAAACAAAATTGGTGAATTGGAAAAAATCACCAACTCACTAGAAAATAAAAATAGTGAATTGGAAAAAGATAAAAAT
>JAJPUD010003558.1:58971-90903 GCA_023553655.1 Myrmecobius fasciatus | reverse complement strand
TGGGAAATCATCTTTACATTTAATGGTTCTGATAAAGGCCTCATTTCTAAAATATATAGAGAATTGTCTCATATTTATAAAAATTCAAGCCACTCTTCAATAGATAAATGGTCAAGGGATATGAACAGACAATTTTCAGATGATGAAATTAAAACCATCTCTAGTCATATGAAAAGTTGCTCCAAATCACTATTGATCAGAGAAATGCAAATTAAGACAACTCTGAGATACCACTACACACCTGTCAGATTGGCTAAAATGACAGGAAAAGATAACGATGAATGTTGGAGGGGATGTGGGAAAACTGGGACACTGATACATTGTTGGTGGAACTGTGAACGGATCCAACCATTCTGGAGAGCAATTTGGAGCTATGCTCAAAAAGTTGTCAAACTGTGCATACCCTTTGACCCAGCAGTGTTTCTACTGGGCCTATATCCCAAAGAGATCTTAGAGGAGGGAAAGGGCCCCACACGTGCAAGAATGTTTGTGGCAGCCCTTTTTGTAGTGGCTAGAAACTGGAAACTGAAGGGATGCCCATCAATTGGAGAGTGGCTGAATAAATTATGGTATATGAATGTTATGGAATATTATTGCTCTGTAAGAAACGACCAGCAGGACGATTTCAGAGAGGCCTGGAGGGACTTGCATGAACTGATGCTGAGTGAAACGAGCAGAATCAGGAGATCATCATACACAGCAACAACAGTATTACATGATGATCAATTCTGATGGACATGGCTCTCTGCAACAAAGAATTGTCTCAAACCAGTTCCAATTGTTCACTGAAGAAAACCATATACACCCAGAGAGAGGGACATGAAATATGGACCACAACATAACATTTTCATGATCTCTATTGACATTTGCTTGCATTGTGATGCCTTTCTCTGATTCTTTTTTTTTTCTTGTAGATAGGATTTTTCTTGCATAACTTCTCAAGCATTTCAACATTATTAACATGTAGTGGACTTCCTGCCATCTAGGGGAGGGGAGGGGACTGGGGGTAAAATTTGTAATGGAAAGCTTTGCAAAGATCAATGTTGGGGAACTACCCATACATATGTTATACAAATAAAAAGCTTTAATAAAAAAATTCAAAAAAATAGTTACTGGCTAAACAAGCTGTGGTGAATGATTATAATGGTCCCATTTGCCTCCTTACATTAAAACCTGGAGCCCCTCTTTTTTAAAAAAAAAAAAACAACTTTTGTAGATGTATGGATAGACATGGAGAAAGATGAGTTTTATTACTAGCTTCTTTTTTGGACTTGAATACTTTCTGAAGTTCTGTGTGTCTCAACTGCCATTATTCTTTCTACAATGCAGTTGCTTTCTACAGTAGCCTTTCATTGGTTAGCCATGGGACGTTCATCCCTCCCCCTTTGCATCTCTTTTCCAAGTCATTTTGACTCAATTTGTACAACACAAGGCAAACACATCCTTAAGGAGCCCTCCTTTCTGAGGTGCTCTCCATCCCTGGCCAGAAACCTGTTATTCATACATTTTTAAAGAGAATGGTCCACGATTCCAGATAATCATGCTCACATATCATCTTTTTAGCCAAATCTTGCCTTTGAATTTGTGTCTAATTCTTGGCTCATAGAAATGATTCACTTCCATTCTCCATCCACCTTTTCTGAATCCCTCACTTTTCATGAGTATTGCTCCTGGAGATTTGATCCTTTGTCAGAGGAGCTCTGGGAATTATTGTGAGCCCCAGTGATGGCTTCCATTTAGCACCCAAAGGGACACAGCCAGGAGAGCCACTCACAGCCGCCTCCATCATGGGGTAACAAGCCCATTCGTCTAATTTGGGAGGTGTCATGAATCTGCTAGGTTCATTGGGATGCTCCCCCTCACTCACTTGCCACATCAGACCCTGCTCCGGGTTCACTGACTCCAAGGCAGGCCACATAGTCTCCAGCAATGGATGGTATCAAGAATTGCTGCTTCAGCTCTTCAGTACCAAACCTGAAAATGGGAGCAACGAACACCAAGGATTAAGAACTAAAACTGGAAAAGCATCTTCCCGGTACCAGGATCCCCCAGCCAATTCTCGACATGGTTGTGTGGTGCACGTGCTGCGTGAGCAAATGCTTCCTCTTCACTTTTAAAACACAAGACAAAAGGCAACGGCCCCAGAGAGCTTTCCAATGCAGCCCTTTCTAGCTGTCCAGGTCCACAATGTGCTCATATAATTGAAGAGCGAGGAGTCAAGATGACAGTAATGGAAGATTTGTGATTTGTTGCTTCGCTCTTAGGGAAGACAACTCTGACAACCCTCAGTAAGATTTATCAGACTTCTCTCAGTGGCTTTCCCTATATAGATAGGCTTACTAGGAAAGGAAGATTGATCAAAGGTTGTTTAAAAGATCGATAGGAGATGGATATTACAGGAAGATGTTGTATAATAAGTAATATATACACATAATCCAGGAAATTTGAAGTAATGATTCCACATCCATCAGTCAGCTGTCTATGCTAACAGGTTTGAGGGTGGCAAAGAAATCTCTCAAACTAAATTAACTGTCCAAAGCGATCTCAATAAATTTGGGATAGAAAGTGACATCTGCATCCCGAAAAAGAACTAAGGAAACTCAATGTAAATCAACACATGCTATGTGCACTTCTTTTTTTCCGTTGTTTTTTCCCTTTTGTTCTGATGTTTCTCTCTCAATGTGATTCATAAAGCAATGTGTATTAAAAACTAAATACATCTACTAGAAAAACTAAATTAACTGATGAAAAGACCACACTCTGGTTCCAATATCAGGTGGGAACTCTTTTCAGATCAAAGGCTTTCCAAGTAAGTGTGAAAAGGCCTTGATCAATGGAGACTTCTCTAGTGTGTCACTGTATGAACTGGAAGTCTATTCTCATTGAGGAAGCTGGGTCACAACCCTGGGAGGTCAAATCATGATGTTACCTTTCAAGAGCAGGAGTGGCCATGTCGGTCTGCAGGAGGATGGCCATGGCGATGCCCAGCCCAGTGATATTCCCCAGTTCTTCTGCCACTGCAATTTGATGAGATAAATCCAAGCCCTGGCCTCCATACTCTGCCAGGGAGGAGAGAATCAAGGTCAGTGATGACAGCTGGGCATGGCACCCCTCCCCCTGGGGACCGTGGCATCCCTGGCAGTGATATGGGTCCCCACTGCCCCGTTCCTGTTTTGTACCATGGTGGTATAAGGGGTGCACGTGATAGGATACCCACCAGATGCTGAACAAATGTTTGTTAGGTGGAAGCCATTTCAGGATCTCCTCAACATGTTTCCTGATGGCTGGCGCCCAGAATTAAACAGATGCCCTGGTGGGCACCCTCAGGAGGAGGAAGGGAGGAGAATTCATCCTCTCCCCATTCCTGATGAAATGTTACTCAGGGGAGCCAAGACTGGGCATGGCCCTGGGCTGCAATGCCCTCCCCAGAGATCCCTGTCCTGGGACACCCTCAGGCTCTTTCACTGTCCTGCTCCCATCCTGTGTTTGTGCAGTGGATCCTCTGAACCCATAGGAAGGAGTTGGTACTTGTCACTAAAGTGCACAATATTCCATTCTGGCCTGGAAATCAAGGGTCGGCTGACTGATTGTCCAGGTGATTTTGCAATCTTGCTGAGTGATTGAAGGTCATTCCAGATGGACCTGGGACTGATCCCTGCTGCACTGCCAGGAGAAGAGTGGGCATTTCTCTCTGAAAGAGTCTGATGATCTAGTTAACATGGAGAGAACTAAACCAGCTGTATGATCCTGGGCAAGCCACTTAGCCTCCATTTGCCTCAGTTTTTTCAAATGTAAAATAGAGAGAATTAGAGCACCTGCCTTACAGGGTTTCTGGGAGAATCAAAAGAGATAATACTGGCAAAGTACACAGTTAGGGTTGGATCAGGCTGACTAGCACATAGTAGGCCTGCCCCATAGATGCTCTGTTGGGAGACCTCCATCTCACACAGTTCTGCTGTCCCAGACTGGACAGATGCAGAAGACATAGCTAGAATATAGCACTTAACCTATAAGAATAAAGACCCTAAAGCTTTAGATTTGAAAGAGTTACACACTGAGAGCCAGGGAAGGCCTTGTGGTGCTGTAGATAGCATGGGATTGGGAGTCAGAGGTTCTGCATTCAAATCTTGGTTGGTTCTGCCATTTAGGACTGCCATGGCTTTGAGCAAGTCACTTCACCACCCATCTATAAAATGAAGGCATTGGACTAGATCAAAATCTGTGACCCTGGGTCATGTAATCACTAAGATTGGGGGGAAACAACAAAAATACGGGAGCACATGAGCTGCAGTTGTGACTCTGAGCAAAAATCTGGGATGTCTTTAATGCAGAACCAGCCTGGAACAGCGAGCCTGGAAGGCTGACCATCCACCCATTCATCTTGGCAATGCAGATAAGCACAGGGTACTGCCCTGGAGCCTGGCAGCCTCACTCGTGGGCAGTGGGAGTCAATGCCCGCTTTGATGGGACCTCTTCGGCCCTTTTCAGGAGAGAGCTGAAGGCAAAAAAGGTAGATTTGGGAGTTGCCTATAAAGACATCGGAATCATGGGGGAAAATGAAACATTAATTAATGCATCATTGGTGGAATTGTGAACTAACTAACTATTCTGTAGAGCAATTTGGAACTATGCCCGAAGGGCTAGAAAATCATATGTCCCCTTTGACCTAATAATACCACTACCAGGCATATATCCCAAGGGAGATTTTTAAAAGAAACAGAAAAAGGACTTAAGTGGCAGCTCTTTTCTCAGAGCACAGAGGTGGAAGCTGAGGGGATGCCCATCAATTGGGGAATGGCTGGATACATGATGGTGTGGGATTATGATGGAATATTATTGTGCTGTAAGAAATGATGAGCAAGATACCCCCAGAAAAACCTGGGTTCAAGGGAAGTGAAATGCGCTGTAATAAAGTAATAGCAATGACGCGGATGATCAGCTGGGAAGGTCTTTGCTATTCCCAGCAATACCATGATCCCAGACTACTCTGAAGGACTCATGGTGAACCCAGAGAAAAACTGATTGTATCTGAATACAGACTGAAGCTTCCTTTCTTTAACTTTATTTTTCCTGAAAGGGCTTTTTTTGGGGGGAGGGGGATATCTATGTTTTCTTTCCCAACATGACTTTTATGGAAATGTTTTGCCTCACTTCACGTGTCTTCTTAATGGGGGGGGGGGGAGAATCTGGAATTCAAAGTTTTAGAAACATAAACTGGGGGAGGGGAAAAAATACTAAATAATAATAAAAGAAATGATCATCAAGGGAGCTGATCCCCAAGAAAGGCTGGAGAAAGAGAAGAGATAGGGCCCTTCAGGGGAATTGGGGAGGGGGACACCCCATACGCGATGGCGTCTGGGAGGTGGGAAAACCCAAAGAAGACAGTTCTCTGCAGAAGGTAATGAGCGGCGTCTAAGGCTGGACAGAACCTGGGAATGGCCGTCAGGTTGGCGAAGGGAGGGTGGACTCCTTAAAGGAGGAAAAAGTGGGGGTGTGTGGAGAGATGGGGAGCTTCCATACTCAGGCTGCGGATGATCACAAGGTCAGGAGATCTTAGATGAAGAAAGGAACCCCAGAGAGCAGACCGTGCCGCAGGCTTTCCAAGAGCCCGTACCCGAGGGACCTCCAGATCCATGAGGAGGCTGGAGTTTTTAGGGTTCAGAGATCCGGGCGAGTCAGGAAGGAGCCAGATTGAAGACGGGGCGGGGGGGGGGAACCGTGCGGGGGCAGACTTCCAGAGAAGCCTGGAGTGGAGGGCTTGGAGAATACTTCTCCCCCCCCCCCCGCAGGGTGTGGAAGCTGGCTGGGGAGACGAGGGCGTTCCCAAAAGACAGCGCTGGCTTTCGCTGCCGAGACAGGGGAGAGGGGATAGGGAGTTGGGGGCGAGGGGAATGCCCGCCTGGAGAAGATCAAAGGGCACAACTGGGAAGAAAAGCCGGGCAGCAGGCTGAGAAGCCAGGTGGCCAGGTGGCCCGGGACGAAAGGCTGGCCTTTCCCCCCCCCCCCCCCGACCCCTTGCTGATAAGGTCACTAATGGCATCTTCCTCAGCACGGCCCCGGAAGCCAAGGCAGTAAGATTGGCCAGACTCGGCCCCTCCCTGGTGTCCAAGCGTGGACAGGGGGAGCCCACTTCCTTCTCAGTCACCTCCCAAGTCCTGAGCATCCCGGGAGCAACTGATCAATTGGGAGAATTTCAAAATTACCTGACACTATTTCTCATCCTCCTGAAAGGAGGCAGGAGGGGACAGCACTCCCTGGGCTGGCTGCCCATCAAGGCTGAATGGGGGGGCTTGGAAGAGCAGCCAGAGGAGCCCGGGGTGTGGGGGGGCAGCCCCTTCCTCCCTCTCCCCCTCCCCCTCAGCTCTGCTGAGAACACATCTGCCCCGGGAGCTTCCATCCCGGTGGACCGGGCCAACAGCGCAGGAAGCCGTGCTTGGAAAGGAAATATGGCCCTATGCTGATAAATATCAGGAAACTGCTTCGTGTTTCCGGCTGCCTAAGGCAACCACCATCACACACCCCTCAACACCCCCTCCTCAGCCCCCCACCCCCCAGGAAAACAAACTGTCATGTTCTCCTGGAGCAAGGCAGCCGCAGACAGGGCACCGGCTTCCCAGAACCTCCCCAGGCCGGCCTGGGCTTTGGGGAGCAGCAAACCTGTTCCTGGCCCTGATCTGCCACCCCCATGGTGAAGAGCAACCTCGAAGACTGGCTGTGCCGCCAGAATTGAGGGTGCATTCCGTCACCCAGAGCTTGCTCCTTCTCTTGGACAACTTCCCCTCCCGGATAGCACAGGACTGCCCCGGGTGTTGGGGGAGGGAGGGGCCTGATCTTCCCCCATGGGATACCCCATGGGTGTCACGATAGTGGCGCACCAATAGGGACCTCATTCTTGGCCTCAGGATTGGTTGGTTTTTCCTTTAGGGGAAGGAGATTGGAGGCCATTTCCTGATGAGTTTCAAAAAGTCCAGGCTTGAGTTCATATACAGCCTTGAGGCCAGGCTCAGCCAGGAGTGACCTTCAACCTCTGACCCAGTCATTGGGACGGACATAAGGGTTCATCCCGGAGCAAGACCATATTTGGTGAACTTGATGCTGTATAGAAACTGCCTTAAGTCTGAGCTCCCTCTCTCCAGAGATGATGTGTTGCAGGGGGAATGGGACCCCCGGTATTGGGCAGGACGGGTTCTGTTGAAATCTTTGCAGAAGTGAAATAGAGCTGGGGTCCTCAGTCACTAGAGGCTGAAGAAGAAAACCACATCAGAAGGGTGGTTTGAGTCAACAGCAGAAGGAGCCATCCTCAACAGCTCAAGGGTCCTCTTAAAGCCCTTGGGGATGGAGCCCATCAGATACTCTCAAAGGTAGCCTGATAATCCTTCGGGGGATAGGACCCATAAGATGCCCTCAATTCTTCAGGGGTATCCTTAGAGCCCTGGGGGACAGGGGACTTGGAGTCGATCTGACTTTTCAAGAGTGAGACTAGAATGGCAGACAATACTGAGAGATGGCAGACAATACACTCAAAATCCCTCAGCCTAAGCCCAGCTGTCACATCCAATCATTAGAGAATCACTTCCACGTTTGAGCCTCAGTGAGCACTCCTCGGCCTGCCCCCTCCTCACACTAATTCTCCTTGTCCTTTCCTATTAGTCCTCTGCATTCTGATGAATCAGCCTTTCCCAGGTCAGTGGGAAGCCAGACTAATGGGATCTGAGCCACCATTGCAGTAGGTCACTGATCCCTCAGAGGAAATCCCTCCTTCCCCAAATCCAGAAAGAGGAGAAAAGCCTTTCTGCCCTCAAATGAATGGTCCCCGGCTGGCTTTTGATCGCTCTCAGACTGAATAGAGTTCTATGTGAAGCTACAACAATCATCCTCTTAAAGCACTATGGGGGCACACCAGTTTTCCAAAATATCCCTGGAAAGAGCCGCTGACATGCCCAGGTTTCAATGGAACCATTCGAACCCTTCCCCGTCTGCTCTCTTACTTGTTGCCTTGTTCACACCCAGGAAGCCAGCTTGCCCTAGAATCTTGAATACATGATGCGCTGGGAAGAAGCGTTCCTCTTCCCATTTGTCCACAAATGGGTTAATCTCCTTATCAATAATCTGCAATGGAAAGAAAATCAAAAAGAATCCTGTTAAGAAGATGGGACGTTTCTCCCAAGAGCCCCGGGTTCCATTCTAAAGTCTGCCCTAATCCCCAGCTCTACTTCTGTTTTCCAAGAGCTGGTGCCATCCATGTGGCTGAGTGGTTCATGACCCATGTCAAGCTCGAACGAGTCTTCCCCATTTCAGAAAGAAATCCTCCCCGCTTCTCCCATCTCACAGGCGGAATAAAGAACAAACCGCCCCAGCCACTGAATACACTGAATGTCTCTCCTTTGAGAATCCAGCTGATTCAGCCCCATTCACTGTCCTGGGACCCTGCTTGACACCATGATAGCCAGACAAGGACTGAGGGAGACCTGGGCTCAAACCCTGCTTGCTTGTAGAGTAAGTACCTTGGCTATGGGACCCCCATGATTCATTTAACCCTCTGTGCCTCCAGCCACTCTCTGAAACCTGAACTGGTGGAAAGAGCTTATTAAGAGTTCCCCCTTCTCCCCATGGTAATTATCCATGGCACAGGAAAAACTGCAGACACATATGTGCATGTTTATTTACACATATATTAGATTAAACACCCAATGTCTCAATATGTTTGCAGAAAATCATTCAGTTGTTCTGTCTCCTGTCCCTTTGTACTTTTGGTGGGTGTATGTCTCTCCTTCCCTCCCTCCCCCCATCTCTATCTCTATTTCTGTCTCTCTTCTCTGTCTCTTTCTGTCTCTGTCTATCTCTCTCTGACTTTGTCTCTCTCTGTTTCTGTCTCTCTCTCTGTCTCTCTTGTCTGTGTGTGTGGGGGGGGGGGGAGAGGGTACTAAAAACCACCTCTTATAATCCTGCAAACGGTCTCTGCCTGCCCCACTGAGGAAAGCTGAAAGATAAGTGTGTTCCCTTGTGACCATGGCTAACCAACGATCTCCAGCATGCTGGGCTCTGGTCAGTTTGGGACGGCAGTGTGGCCGTGTGACTCCTATGCTCTGATGCCCTGATTCAGTGCTCACTGAGTCCGCCATATTTTATTTTTTCTCCTTAAACATGACCCAAGTCCCTTCAGACAAACAAGGACTCAGAGAGCCCTTATCATGCCTACAAGCCAGCTAAGAAGTTTGAATTCATTCACAACCTTTTATAATGACTAGGCCAAGCTAAACATCAAGGTTGCCCCTACTTCCCAGTCCCTGCCCTCAGGAATTGTGGGAATTAAGTGAACCACACAGACTGTCTTGTGACTCAATTCTGGGTCTAGCTGAGTTCCCTTTCTTTTCAATTATGGGCCCAATGTCTGTTTTATGAGAAAACCATTCAATTAAGGGAATTGTGAGAAAGCTTTATTACATTGTTTGCACCTAGCCCTGAGTGGCTGGGAAGCTAGACCACTGCTACCAGTTGCTTAGAGTTCTTTAACTAGGGATGGAGATTATTCCAACCAGAAACTTGGTCACATCCTAATTCTGGTACAAGGAGCTTTCTCACAATTACACATCTCCAGCAACCCCTATGTCTTATCTGAAAACTAGCTCTGTCGGAACAACCAGTTGCTGTTTCCATGTTCCTTTGATTGAATACAGAACTTGGGAGATGGAGAGCAGGACCCCTGAATGTTCTGGACCTGTTCACTCTCCCTCTCCCAATTTGTCAAGCCCCTAATTAATCTTGTTAATTGTTTGCTCTTAATGAATTAAAAATCTGCCTCTGCCTTTCTGTATGGTTCAGTGCCAACCTGAGGAGTCCTGGCTCTGGTTTGTTATGCAATTGCCAGGCATTTCTTAATACAGTAAGCTGCTCAGAAGCTGGCCACACTCCTAAGATCTTATGATCATAAAGGCTATTAGAGGCAGCCTAATTAGCTAGAGGGTCTAAGTGTGACCCATCGTGTTGGAACGATCTCAAGAGAATGGAAAAGTGGAGAAGAAGAATGGGTGAGAAAGGGGGAAGGATGAATGGCAGGAACTGGCGTGAGCAAGAGAGTTTGTACAATGGACAGGGCAGAAGTGGGAAGCAGGTAACGCTTTGACTTTACTTTCATCTGAATTGGATCAGGGAAAGGAAAAAACATGCACACTTGGGTGCAGAAATTCATCTTACCCAACAGGGAAGTAGGAGAGAAAAGGTGAGGGATGGGAGAAAATGGAAGACCAGCTAAAGGATTAGTCAGAAGCAAAACAGACTCTGGAAAAGGAGATGGTAAAAACAAAGAAAGAATAAATATAGGAAAAGAAGGAGGGAGACACACAGTTATCAATCACACCTGTAAGTTGGAATTGAATGAATTCACACATAAAACAGGAGACAGCAGAATGGAATAGAAAGAAGAATCCAGAGGAAGCTAGGTGGCACAGTGGGTAGAGCACCAGCCCTGATGTCAGGAGAACCTAAGTTCAAATCTGGTCTCAGACACTTACGCTCCCTAGCTGTGTGACCTTGGGCAAGTCACTTAACTCCAATTGCCTCAGCAAAAAAAAAAAAGAAAAAGAAAAAGAAAAAGAAAGAAGAATCCAACAGTTTAATGTGTATAAGAAACACATTTGGAACAGAAAGATTCATACAGAGTTAGAATAAGGGATTTGAGAAGAATCCATTGTGTTTTTGTTAGGTCTGTTCTTCTCTCTGACGCTAGCCACGTGACCCTATAAGCCACATAGTCTTAAACAAGGTCCAGATAAACCTTCCCCTGATTTCCTGGCCCTCCTACAGGCAGCTGTTGAGAGGTCCGTAGGCAGAGAAGCCTCCAGTCATGTAATACAGAAGTTGGATCCAGCTATCCCAGAAGAGAGTGAACATAGTTGACTCTCCCTTCCCTTCCCTTTCTCCCTGCCCCTTGCTCTTGCTTCCTGCTCTGCTTGTTAAGATGATGGCAGAATAAAGTCAGACTGTGGGCACTTCCCAATCAGCTCATCTTTGCCTTTAACTGGGTGGGCTCTGAAGGCTGGTAAAATATGACCCTGGCAGCCTGCTCTGCTTAGGAGAGCAGTACTCAGACAGCTCCGGTCTGGCCCAGTTTTAACTAAAGTAAAAAAAAAAAAAAAAAAAAAAAAAAGAGGTGGCAATCATGACTTCAGACAAAATTTTCTTTGCTAAAAGGTACCACAGACAATGAATGAGTCTCAATACAAAACATATATATATATATATACTAGATAACACAGTATCCATTAAAGGAAAAGTTAGATGAGTTACAGGGTGAAATAGGCATTAAAACTGTACTAGTAGGGGACATCAATTGATCTTTCTCAGACCTAAATAAACCTAACCAAAAAATAAAAAAGAAATTAAGGAGAAACAAGAGATAAGTGATAGAATTTTTCTAAAAAGAGAATGGAACCTTTTGTACTGTGTTCTCAATTTTTTTTTTAAGATTATGCCCTCTTGAGATGCGAAATGTGGACCACAACATAACATTCTCATACTCCTTGATTGATGTTTGCTTACATTGTGTTTCCTTTATCTGATATATCGTTTGTGTAGATAAGATTTTTCTTGCACAACAATGATAAGTTTGGAAATATGTATACATATATTCGATTTGCCAATATTTTAACATAATTAACATGTAGTGGATATCCTGCCATCTAGGGGAGGGGTGGGGAAGTTGGGGGGAAAATTTGTAACAGAAAGCTATGTAAGGGTTATTGTTGAAGAATTACCCACACATATGTTATGCAAATAAAATAAAATTAAAAAAAAAGATTATGCCCTCTTGAAAAAAAAGACCTACATGTACAAAAATATTTATAGTAGTTCTTTTTGCAGTGGCAAAGAAATAGAAATTGAGAGAGTGCCCGTCAATTGACTTCTAGAAAATAAATTGTAGAAGACTATTTCATCTTATAATTTTTTGTAACTGATTAACCAAATGTAACTTCAGCATTCTGAAAATTTCTTTGTTGTAAGTATAATCACTATGCAGAAACAAGTTGGCATATATTGATGAAAAATTAGCACATTTTCATAAAATGACAGGAAAAGTTAATAAAATAACAGGAAAAGTTAATGATGAATGTTGGAGGGGATGTGGGAAGGCTGGGACACTGATACATTGTTGGTGGAGCTGTGAACAGATACAGCCATTCTGGAGAGCAATTTGGAACTATGCTCAAAAAGTTATCAAACTGTGCATATCCTTTGGCCCAGCAGCATTTCTATTGGGCTTATATCCCAAAGAAATCATAAAGGAAGGAAAGGGCCCCACATGTGCAGCCCTCTTTGTAGTGACTAGAAACTGGAAACTGAATAGATGCCCTTCAATTGGAGAATGGCTGAACAAATTATGGTATATGAATATTATAGAATAGTATTGTTCTGTAAGAAATGACCAGCAGGACGATTTCAGAGAGGCCTGGAGAGACTTGCATGAACTGATGCTGAGTGAAATGAGTAGAACCAGGAGATCATTATACATGGCAACAACAATACTATATGACGATCAATTCTGATGGACATGGCTCTCTTCAACAATGAAATGTTTCAAACCACTTCCAATTGTTCACTGAAGGAAGCCATATACACCCAGAGAGAGGGATGTGAAATGGGGACCACAACATAACATTCTCATACTCTTGATTGATGTTTGCTTACATTGTGTTTCCTTTATCTGATACATCTTCTGTGTAGATACGATTTTTCTTGCACAACAATAAGTTTGGAAATATGTATACATATATTCGATTTGCCAAATATTTTAACATAATTAACACGTAGTGGATATCCTGCCATCTAGGGGAGGGGTGGGGAGCTGGGGGGGAAAATCTGTAACAAAGCTATGTAAGGGTTAATGTTGAAGAATTACCCATATGTTTTGCAAATAAAATAAAATTTAAAAAAAGAAAAATTAGCACATTTTCAAAGATGAATTTCAATATTAAAATAACCCTGATTAACTATTCTTCACATAAGCACTTTAAGTTTCAAAATAATAAAGTATGAAATAATTTAGGAATACCAGCTAATTTCTAATTGGAGAAGAAAATAGCAAACCACGCCAGGATCCAGGATCCAGGAAACTCCATGCACAGCATTGGCCTACTATGCTTCACAGGATCAGAGAGAATTAGTCAGGAGTGAATGACTGAACAACAACAAAAACAATTTGGAGAAGAATGAATAAGAATAGAAAAGAGTATACCTATTTCTTAGCTATGTATGGCACCGTCACAAAAAAAGCACAAAAAAACTTCTCAAACAAATTCGAGAAAAAAAGAAATATTAGACCATAATACAATACAATTATTTTAAATAAAGCACCTTTGAAACACAGACTAAAATTTCATTGGAAATCAAATCACCTAATCCTAAAAAATAAGCTAAAATTGTTTTTACATGTAAATAGGAAAACATAAAATACTATTAAAAAATAAAATAGGAGGGCATGTGATTCCTATGCTCTCCGATGCTCTGATTCAGTACTCAGAGTCCACCATGTTTTATTTTCTCTCCTTAAATATGATCCAAGTCCCTTCAAACAAACAAGGACTCAGAAAGCTCTTATCATGCCTACAAGCCAACTAAGAAGTTTGAATTCATTCAACAAGCTTTTATAATGACTAGGTCAAGCTAAACATCAAGGGTGCACCTACCTCCCAGTTCCTGCCCTCAGGAATTGTGGGAATTAAGTGAACCCCATTGACCCTGGTGGAGAAAAGGCAGGAAGTTGTCTGAGTTCTTCTCAGTTTCCCTTGAAACAACTTTAAATCAAATCTCAAAATGAAACTGGAGTGACAGAACTACAAAAGAACTGAAACAATTTCCAAGCCCAAGACCACAGGAGAAGTCTGTCTCCCTTGGGTAAAAGGGGAGCAAAGCCCAACACAAGCGTTGTCCTAGCAAACCAGTTCCTTGCCCCAGCAACGATCAGCAGCTGAGGCCCAGTTGTCCTGGTTCAGCAGGGCAGTGGTACAACAGGTTAGTTATGAAGCCTCCAGTCCTAGTGCAGCAGGTATATCCCCAGATCTGGATGCCCCGGGGCAGAAAGCTGGGGATCAGGCCTCTGGCTCCAATACAAAAAATTTGGGAGAGTGCTCCTTGTATCCTGAGAGTAGAGATGTATGAATGTATGGATGTATCTTACCCTCTAGGGAAATAAGAGGGGAAGGGGAACAAAAAAGTGGGGGACTGATAGAAGAGGGCAGATTGAAGGAGGTAGTGATCAGAAGCAAAACACTGGTGAGGAGGGGCTGAAAGGGGACAGTCAGACAGACAGAAGTGTAAATTGTTGCTGGTGTAGAATGACATCACCATGTTAGAATTGAGTTACGGTGTGTCCAACTGTGGCTGATCAGATCAATGTAAGCTCAGGATGCTCTGCCAACACAAGTCATCGAACACAAGAAGCCCATATGAACATTTGGGGTAGCTTCTCTAATTTCATGTATTTCCTTTGGGTTAATTCAATTCTGTTTCACTCATGGAGCACTGTGTGCCTTCTCTGATGAGGGCACGCCATGCTGGGCAGTCCTGTGCCAGTGTCTCCCATGTCATACAATCAGTTCTAAAGTTTTTCCAAGATAGCTTGAGAGTGTCTTTGTATCACTTTTTGGGGTCACTTTGTGAGCACTTTTCCTGTGTGAGTTCTCCATAAAAGAATTTTTTTTTTTTTGGCAAGCATACATTTGGCATTCAAACACTGTGGCCAGCCCAGAGTTGTGTCCTCTGCGGTAGAGATGAAATGCTTGGCAGTTTAGTTCTAGAAAGGACCTCAGTGTCTGCTATCTCATCCTGCCAGGTGAGCTTCAGAATCTTCCCAAGACAATTCAAATGGAAACAACCCAGTTTCCTGGCATGGTGCTGGTAGTCCAGGTTTCACAGGCATATGACAATGAGATCAGCACAATGGCTCTGTAGACTTTCAGTTTGGCAGTCAGTCTGATACCTTTTCTCTCCCGTGCTTTCCTTTGGAGTCTCCCAAACACTGAGCTAGCTCTGGCAATGCATGTGGCAGTCTCGTTATGGATGTGACATGTGAATGTGACAAATTCTCCCACAAAACAAAAAATGTATAATGGAGTAGATGAAAAGCCAGAATCCTACAATATGTTGTTTACAAGAAGTAGAGAGACGCACACAGAGTAAAGGCAAAAGGCTGGAGCATAATATATTATGATCTACCTGAAAAAAAAGCAAAGGTAGCATTCATGATTTCAGACAAAGCAAAAGAAAAAAAAATAGATCTAATTAAAAGACATAAGGAAGGAAACTATATCTTGCTAAAGGGAGCAGAGACAATGAAGTAATATCAATATTAAACATATTTGCACCAAACAATATGGCAAGTTAAGTGAGTTAAAGGAAAAAATAAACAGTAAAACTATGCTTGTGGGGGTTAGGGGATCTTAACTTTCCCCTCTCAGAACTGGATAAATCTAATCTCAAAATAAACAAGAAGTTAAGGAAAGGAATAGAATTTTTAAAAAGTTAGATATGATAGACCTCTGGAGAAAATTAAATGGGGATAGAAGAGAATATGCATTTTCCTCAGTGATATATGGCACCTACACAAAAATTGACCATGTTTTAGGACATAAAACCTAACCACCAAATGCAGAAAGGCAAAAATAGCAAATGAATTCTTTTCAGGTCATGATGCAATAAAAATTACAGTTCATAAAGGGGCATGGAAAATAGATTTAAAATTATTTGGAAACAAAATAATATTATCCTAAAGAATGAGTGGGTCAAAGAATAAATCATAGAAACAATCAATAATTTCATCCAAGAGAATGACAATGATGACACAACATACTGAAATGTATGGGATGCAGCCAAAGCAATACTTAGAGGAAATTTTATATCTCTAAATGCTTCTGTCAATAAAATAGAGAAATGACAGATCAGTGAATTGGGCATGAAACTAAAAAAGCTAGGGAAAAAGCAAATTAAATACCTCCAATTAAACACCAAATTGGAAATTCTGAAAAACAATGGAGAGACTAATAAAATTGAAAGTTAAGAAAATTTTGTTTTACATCAGTACACTTATTTGTTTTTCTTGCCCTCTGTTGGGGCAGGTGAGAGAGGGAGGAAAGGAAATAATTTGGTGCTGGGGAGAAATAATTTAAAAGTCTCTGATTTAAAAAAGAAAAGAAAGCTGTTGCTACAACCATGTCACTGGGAAAGAGCAAAAGTTGGTTCTCTGTTCCCCCGGTCCTCTCATTGCTGATGTAGGATGCAGTTGGGGACTGTCCGAGTCCCACAGAAATCCATCTTTCCTCTCACATCCTCCTTCCTCCCCTACCCCTGTCACAAGCCTTCTTCCCTGAGGCAAGCAGCAAACAAAACTGAGGTTGAGCTCCTTGCCACCTGGCATGCAGGACAAAAAGCCAGTTGCTTTGGAAGTCAAGAGTTTAGGGTGCTCTGTGGCCTCCAGATCTGGAGTGATAAAGGTGAACACACCTCCTTTTCTAGTCCCCAAAGAAGGTTAAGGGAAACTGGCCTGGAAGGATTAGTCAATACAAGTGGGGAGGGCAGCTTGATGTGGCAATTAAGTGGAAGAACCCCAGTGGTTCCAAGGTAGCTACCCTGTGTGCCTGGAGGGCAAGGATGCCTGAGATTCCCTCCCTACAAAGATTACCCAAACTTGGATCCTCCCGCACATTCTCAGCTCTCCCTCCCTGACCTATCCCCTCTTCCTGGAGGATTGGAAGGTGAAGTAAACCCTTCCTTGTTGGAAGGTCACAGCCTCCAGGTAGTGTGATGCTTAGTTTTGACTTCATGGAACATTCTGCTCCCTCTACTGAGTACCTCCTGCCCCCTCCCCACCGCCCTCTGCCCATTAAACTGCAAACCCCATGAGGCAGCACTGTACCTTTGAACCATTTGTAACCCCAGCGCTTAGCACAATTGCGTGGTAAATTATTTGTTGTATTGATAGGTAAGGGGTGATATTGCGAGGTCTGTTTTGTTCAGGTGTGTTTGATTTGTCTAATATAATGCAGATGACGATGTGTCCAGTGGTGAAGTGGCCAAAAGGAGAGATCGCTGGACTTGGAACCCCCAAAAGCTATATTTAAATTCCACCTCAGGCGCCTACTAGTGTCTGTGACTCAGTTTCCAAGACTTAGTTTCTCTGTCCATTTGGGATAGTGGCTGAGGTGCTTATCTCATGGAGTTGTCTTGAGGAACAGACAAGTTAGCAGATATAACTTTAAGGTGCTGCATAAATGTCCATTGTCAACACTAGTTTTTTATTTTATGAATATACATGTAGACTGATTCTCAGAGGTTCTAAAGTGGGTGAAAAGAGAGGTTAATTAAAATTTAAAAATAAGCCTGCACACTAGCAAGCTTCAGGGTGTACCCTCAGCAACAACTCCCCATAGTAGCCTATGTGTAGAAGTGTCCCATATGACAGTGGCACAGAGGGTCTAAAGTAGACCTATGACCTCCATGTTCTGCACAATATCTCATCAACCCTAGTACACGGGAACCTCTCTTTCCAGGTCAGTGACTGCTAACTCATCCCAAGGCCCTTTCGTTCCTTTGGGAAGGGAGCCCCTCTTTCCTTCTCCAGAAGAGCTTCTTGGCTCTGAGCTGAAGCACAGGAAGTCAGGGGACTTCCATCTCTTCTGAGGGAGGGAAGAAGTCCACACAAAGGGAGCTGAAACAGCCAGATGTTCTACCAAGAATTGGAGAAAACTTTCCTTCCACTTTCCTTTCACTCTCTGCCTCCACTTGTTAGATCTCTGTGGGGGATTTCTGTCTGAAACTCAACCAACAAGAAATTTCAGGGCTCTTAGCCAACTCACAGGAGAAAGGCAGAAAGTCTGGCCAAGAGTTCTAGGTAAATTTGTCTCCTTATTGACAACACAAATGTTCCACTTGGGCAGGGACTAAGCAAGCTTCAAAATCCATGGCAAAGGTGACTGAGCTGATGTGACTGTCATGGCCGCCCATCCAGGGTTTCACTTAGGGGTTTCCTTTTGTGAAGGGGCCCAGGCCAGCTCGCCTCCTGGCCCGGCTCCCAAGTGCTGGACCCCCCCCCCCCAGCGATACGTACCTAGTCTTCTTTGATTTGGGCTTGCCAGCCCTTAGCAGGCCCTGACACACAGAACCCTTAAAGCTTTTGCTCTTTTTTCAGGGCTTGAGATCATAAAGCATATTCCAAAGGGGGCTGGTCGGGATCTTCTCAGTGCCTCCCCCACAACCTTTGAGGTGGGTGGTCCTAGTCTTGTCATTCTGATTTTATAGACAGCCTGGGGGGAGGGGCTATTGGGAAGTGGAAAGACAGCAGATGGAGACTCAGAGAGCTAGAGCGACAGAGATGATGGAGAAAGAGACAGCAACGGAAGAAGGGGAAAGGTTAGCAAAGACTAAGGACATGGAGAGGCAGAGAAACAATGAAAGAGGCAAAGAGAGGGATAGAGAGACGCAGCAAACGGACTTGTTAGCTGTCCCTCAGGAGGCAGCGCTAGATCCCCAAGGGCTTGGACCGAGCACGCCCCAGCTAAGCAAGGGGCCAGGGACAGATGCCGTCTAACTGAGCACCCACCACCCAAGGTCGGCACCGGGAAATAGCCACTTTCGGCAGGTAACCACCACCAGCCCATTCACGGTTACCCTGAATTCGAGCCCACAGGGATGAACACCAAAAAGCCAGCCTGGGAAGGGGAGGCTCAGACTGCCTTCTGCCCAGGAGGTAGAACACAGTTACCAGTCCTTCAGCCCTAGGGGGAGGGTCTGCCTTTTGGGGGCAATTTCCCCAAGCTCTGCTCTGTTGGGGTGATTTCCCAAAGGGTCAGAGGGCTCTGCTCTGTTGGGGCGATTTCCCAAAGGGTCAGAGAAGCCATCCACTTTCCTTTACAGCTGAGAAGAGACCTTCAGGATCCCAGAGGGTCTCAGCTAAGGGGGGGGGGAGCAAGGGAAAAAGAAAAAGGAGAGAGAAGGGGGAGCTGGAGAGACCCTTCCTGGCTGCCTCTACCTTCCGCAGGGCCTCCCGCAGGGCCCGATGCTCCTCGGTGTAGTTCAGCGGGTCTGCGCTGCTGAGGCTGCCGCCTTCCAGAGCAGTCTCTGGGGAGGAGGGATGAGAGGAGCAGCGGCGGACGCCCCTGGGGATCCGCAGGAAAAGGGCCGGGGCCACCTCTGGGCTCCTCAGCCAGGGCCCGGCCAGCGCAGCGCAGCAGCGGGCCATCACGCACCAGGCTGAGACCCGGTCCGAGAGTCTCGGGCAGGCCAGGGGGCTGGGAGGCGGCCAGCAGGGGCGGGAGCTCGGCTCCCAGCCCCTTCCTGCGAGGCGGGCCTCTGCCCACCCCCCCTCCCCCCCTCCCCTCGCTTCAGCGAGCTCCTCTCAAGGCAAAGGGCACCCACCCCCGGGCCTCGGGCGCAGGGAACAGCCCTGGCTGCCTGTCCCCCAGCCCAGCCTGCTCATGCCCAGGGCCGACTTCGGCAGAGAGGGAGGAGTGAAAAGGGGAGGGAGAGAGTTTTATTGAGGGGAAAGAGTGGGGGAGGCGCGGGCGGGGCTGCTGCCCCGGAGAGCTGACTCGGATCCGGTGCGGGTCTCCGGCAGCCCTCGGCTAGGGTGGGCGAAGGCTTCTGGAGTCTGCCTCTGGAGCCGCCGGGATCAGGGGGCCGGAAGTTTAGCTTGTCCCTTCCTGGCCGCGGGTGGGGGGGAGTCCCAGGTCTCGGCAGCGCCTCCTGGCCTTTGGCCTAGACCTTGGCCCGGATCTCGGCCCGCAGCCGGGGGCGGCTGCTCAGGAGATCGTGCAGCCTGCTTTCTCCTTGTAGGGGTTCTTATCTTCGGGGATGCCCTTCACCAGGGGGTCTTCCCCACAGCGCGCCTCGATGTACTTTTTGATTTCCTCAGAACACTTGGAAACCTGAAAGCAGAGATGAGGACGTCAGGTGGGTGGGACAGCTTATGGCACCCCCGGGGGGAGGGGGGAGGAGAGGGTTCGCTCCTGGCCCAGAGTCCTCTCCGAAGGCCTTCCATGTCCTGTCTAGCTGGCCATCTGCATGGCAGACTATGGGCGCCCTTTGGGCAGAGACTTGGCCTTTTTTTCTTAGCCTCAGTGCTCAACAGCTCAGGGCTGGGCACACAGTAGGTGCCTACTAAATGCTTCTTGGCTTGACTGGGTCTTAAATGGCTGCAAGGTTCTGGGAACACTAAGTGATCCCAGAACTTTCTCCTGTGGAAGCTGCTAAAAATTTCCAACTCATATGAGGGAGAGCCTGTTCCCCACCCTTGGCTTAGACCTCAGTTTCCCTATTTCCTGGTGAATTCTGTCTTTCCACAATTCCCCTGCAAAGCTGTCGCCTGCTTCTAAGCCCTGCTATTGGTGAGTGTGGAGTGGAGCGGGCATTCTTATGCTGTTCTTCAGTCACGTCCAAATCCCCCACTTGAGATTTTCTTGGCAAAGATACTGGAGCGGTTTGCTTCTTCTGTAGCTTACTTGACAGAGGTGGAAACTGAGGCAAACAGGATTAAGTGACTTATCCAGGATCACAGGGCTATGAAATGTCTGAGGCCGTATTTGAACTTGGGAAGATGAGTCTTCCTGACTCCAAGTCGGGCACTCTATCCACTGTGCCATCTAGCTGCCCCAGGCCATTTGTTAGAAGTCACAGAGCCCTGCAAAATGACATCTGACTTTAATTTGTAAATGTTCTGCTGTATTGTGTGCAAAGTTCAGCCAACAGGAAAATCTGAGGTGGAACATTAACCACAGGGACATTAGATGCTGCCCTTCAGAAATGAAGCAGCCCAAGAAAAGCTGCTAGATGCTCCCCCACAGTCTTTGCTTGGAGACCTCTGTGGGGGGAGGGGGGGTCAGCCGGCTCTAACCCTCACTCCACCTCCATCTTCTCAGCTTTCAGTTTTTCTTTAGAGCAGATCTTCCTACCCACTGCTTCAGTCTCTGTCCTCAGAGGCCAGTGGGAATGAGCATAATCCCTTCATAGCCTAGCCCTTCAAAGTCTTGGAGGCAGCCCTCCACCCCTTAAGCTTCCATTTTCCAGCCTAAATAACCCCATTCTTCAACCAGTCTTCCTGGGGCACAAGTTGAAGCTCTTTGCTGGTGGCCCACTTCTGGACACTCGCCAGCTTCTTGATGTTCTTCCTAAAATGTAATACTTAGAGAGAGGGGGTCGGGCACTGGAGGTGTGATTCCACTGGTATAGAGGATTTCTGGGTGAGACAACTCTCTACCAATGCATGGGGACACCTCCCTTGCAACTCATTGCCTTGGATAATTGCCTAGAACAGTAAGAGACACGGCCGTGTGCCCAGGATCATCCGTCCAGATGTCCGAGCTGACATTTGACTTCCAATGAGATAAAATGGGGAAAGCTCTTAGCACATAGGTGGTGCCCAATAAATGCGTGTCTCTCTCCTTCTTGGCTTGGAGGCAGGCTCTTACCCTGCCACACTGCTTCCATCTGAGCACAATATTGCCAAGGGAGTCTGACCAGGTCTCCTTCCACCTCTCCCTGGATGCTCTCCCAGCACTGCATTCACTTTCTCACCTGTTCTTTCCAGTCACCTCCAAGCCATGTTGCTTGCACCCTCTCAGTGCCCACCCTCTCCATCCTCCTCTCACTACAACTCCAGCAGGCCCCTAGGCTCTAATTGGTGAACTTTGCCTTATCTTATCTGGTCCTGGCCCTCCCAGAGACACATTAACCCTCTGACTTCCAACTCCATTAGTCATCCAGGAGGAAAAGGGATGGGGAGTTGCAATCTTCACCTTTGGAGGGATGCTTTCATGGAGAGCCTGGCTCCAGGCTTAGTCGTGACCCATCTCTAATGTGGCTCCCCCAGGACCCGAACCAGGAATTTATCTAGAATCCTGCCCTGCTCTGGGGCCATCCTCTGGATTTTGCCTGTGAGAGCTAAGTCTCCCCTCTGATCTCTGGCCTTGACATCTCTGTCCCCAAGAAGCTGCCAAAAGACATTCCTTCCAACATACATTTGCTGCAGACAGTGCCCGCTGGGCCCTGAGAAAAAACAGTCTGTGCCCTAAGAAACTGCAGTCTAACAGGAACACGGACAAGAGCTGGAACAGGGAGTGGGGAGGGGGGAGGGGGGAGCAATAAGGCATCCTGAAGGATTCAGGGAGGTATCCAACTGCAAGTATCTGGCAAAGTTCCAGGGAAGAGGCAACATCAGTGCTGGGCCATCAAAGCGATAACTTGGACAAGTAAAGATAGCAGGAGCCATCGATCCTACATGTGCCTGAATACACTAAGACTAGGGGGAGGCAGGGGGAGAAAGAGAGAAAGAGACAGAGACAGAGACAGAGAGAGACAGAGACACACACACACACACACACACACAGATATGCCTGATAGTTGTTTAACATCTCCCTCAATCCCATGGGGAGAAAAATCAAAATAACCACATTAGAGAAAGCATTATTGACTCTTTGGGTGTTCCAGGAAGCTGAAAGCTGGCTCAGGCTCAGTGTGTGACTGTCCCCAAGTATGACTTGGGAAAAAATACAGCCCACAAGTTTCTTCCTTTAACCCTCTTTAAACAGGACTTGTCTCTAGGTAAGCCCAAAGCTGGATGTGACCCCAAAGAGACCAAGCCTGGAGTCCTTGCTCTTCCCAATGACACTGTAATTGAGCGCAGCAAGAACCCAGGGAGCTCTTAACTTGTGCCAAGTGTTATGCCAGGTCCTGGGCAACCAGAGACAAAACGACAATAATCTCTGCCTTCCAGAAACTTGGTAGGGGAGGAGGGATGGCAGAAAGCAAGGAGAAGGGAGGTCAGATCTCCCACAAACCTCTAAGCACAGAAGGAGAAACTCTGAGCAAGGGAGTTTGCTGGCAGGACACCCCAGCTACCTTTGCCAGTCCATCCCCAGACCTCTGTGTGCAGAGAAAACCTTGGAGTCAGCCCAGTCCCCTTGGAGTGCCCCTCGCCTGCTCCCTCCCTGGGTCCGAATCCACCCGAATTTGGGAATGACAGAAACCACTTATTTTATACAAAGAAATGCTTGTCGTGGAGAGTCAGGGCAGAAAGGTTATCTCCAAAGTTTCCCAGAAAGAGCTCTTGTGGGAGGGAGGGAAAGGGGGGATTTGGATAGATCTCCCTGGGGCCCAGCCCCCTGAAGCTGGGCCTGGACCCTGTCCCCTCCCCGGTATTCCCATCTGTCAGAGGTGGGCCTTTGGAGCAGAGGATGCCAGAGCTGCCCCAGATGTGGAAGTCTGTAGGAAGCAAACTTGAGGCTGTCTCGGGCGGTTCTAGAGATGTCAGGGGCTGCATCCCCTAGTGGAGGGTCTCCCCTGGGGCAGGGCAGGAAGGACTGGACCCCACAGATCCCATCAAGGGGAGGTGACCTCAAAGTTTCCTCAGCATTCTCCCACAAGCCCCCTAGGAACAAAAAGCATCCTGACCTTAGGACTGCACCCCTTGCTCCCCATTTGCCTTCAGCTCACACCCCCTCCCTCTCCGGGGCCTCTGCTCCCAGGCAGGCTCCTCCTTCCCACTTCTGGCCCTGGGTGGGGGGGGGGGCAGAGATGCTCGCCTCCCCAGCGGGGAGCCCGCCTCTGCTTGGCGGTCTGGGAAGGGCCCACCTGCTGCCTCTGCAGCTTTGCCTCCTTCCGGAGCTGGGCCACCTCCATCTTCAGCTTGTCCTTCTCCGACAGGTCTTCCACGTGAACGGCGGGCATCTTCTCTCTGCTGAAGGCGAAAAAGGGGGTCCCCTGAGCTCCAGCCAGGACCTGGAGCTGCCCCGGGGAGCAGGGATTGTGGAGAGCGCTCCAAAAGGGCTACTGCCCCTCCACCCGCCCACGGCCCAACTCACTGCCTACGGGACATGGGGTCCTCGCGCCCGGCTTTCCTGGGCTCAGTTTCCCTTCCTGTGACACAACTCCCAAAATCTAGAGGACCCCGGCGCAGCTCCCCGACTCCTCAGCTCCTCGGAGCCACGGACTTGTACCCAGCCCCCGAGGACCCCGGCGCAGCTTCCCCGCCGGCCTCTGGGTGGCCGAAGCCCCGAATCTCCCCCTCGGAGCCGTGTCTCGGAAGGGCGCCAGATCCCTTACAGGGCAGATGCTGGGGCGGCGGGGGGAGGGGGAGTGGAACAGGACAGCTGAGGAGTGAAGGAGCTGCCCTGGACTTTCCAGGGTGCCCAGCAGAGTGCTGGCACCCGCGGGGCCCGATCCCAGAATCCCCGACTTAAACCCGGGGCCTCGGAGGAACTCTAGTGGGCTCCCCTTTCCCAAACCCTGCCCCCTCCCATCCCAGTCTGCTGCCCTGGAGAGGGACAGGGACTTGCCTGAGTTCACTCAGCTAATGAGTAGCACCGGCACAATTCGAACCCAGGACTCTGCCGCCTGCGCCGTGCCCGCTGCACAGCCGCCTGGACACCCGGGCGGAGAGCAGGGAGGCGGGTCCGAAGGGAAGCAGGTCACAGGCTTGGGGCTGGGTTTCTTGTTTTTTAAAGTCACATCCGGGCTTTGTGTGTGAATCAAGGAAGAGGATGCGTCCCTTTGGGAACCCTGGTCCCCTAACGGGCTCCCTTTCCCTCCCGCCCCGACTCCACTCTGGCCCCCTTCCCCCCCCCGCCACAACACTGCCTAGGAACAGAACTCCCCTCCCCGCCCTTCCAGCATCCCATGCCGCCTTTGCCCGACCCTCCCCTGCCTATGGACAGCTCCCCCTCTTTAGGGCGCCCCCACCCCCAGCCCAGCCTGCACACCTGCCTGCAAGCTCATCCTGGAGAGGATGCGACTTTCTGGAAGGCTCTGCCAGCAGCAGAACTAAAGGGGCGCCCAGAAGTTGGGGTTTAATTCTGAGCTGAACTTTGTAAATTCGCAGCTTAAATGAAACGGGCCTTGGCGCAGCCAGAGCAGAAGGCGGAAAGAGAGGCTTCTGGGTGGGGCGGCTCCCTTTCCGTGGACAGCTCGCTAGAAGCCCAGCCCGCCGCTGGGAAAGCTGGGCCTTCATGTGTCTGCCTTTCCCACCTCCTCTGTGACTTCTAAAAGGACCCTCCCCCACCCTCTCCTTTAGTTTTAATCTCATCCTGATCCACTCAAACACCCCTGAGCCTTTTGGGGGACAAAAAGCAAAAGCCCTTGCAGCAAAGATGCCCAAAGAGAACTAAGTCACTTTGGCTTTATCCTGATGGGGACACCTTGTGCTTCCAGAGCCAACCTGGGACCTCTGTCAGGAAGGGGGGCTTCTGTCAGGAGGGGGGGACCTCTGTCAGGACGGGGGGCCTCTGTCAGGAGGGGGCCTCTGTCAGGAGGGGAGCCTCTGTCAGGAGAGGGGCCTCTGTCAAGAGGGGGGATCCTCTGTCAGGAGGGGGACCTCTGTCAGGAGAAGGGGTCCTCTGTCAGGAGGGGGGCAGAGCGTCCCTGCACCTCACAACCCAACTCCTAACTGGGAGCAAAAGCAGCAGGTAAACTCTGTAAGGGACCTCAGTTGGCAAAGGAGCAGCATGCTCATCTCCCGGAGTTGCCACCCTAATTGCTCTGATCTTCAAGGCCCCTTCCCCATGGCCAGCAAACACTCCCAGGTCAGCTCCAGCTTTAAAGCCCCTTCACTGGCCCCTGGCACACCCCCAAGGTGTGGTACGAGTCTTTCTCCCTTTCACTCAGACACCTCGGCTTCCCTACCCTTGCTCCCGGACCCTTCTCACCTGGGCTCTTCCAGCCAGGCTCCGGGACTGGAGCAGCTCTTCTGGGTCCCTGTGACAGCTTACTTGGCCAGTGTGACAGCCTTTCCTCCCTCCTCGTTTCTGCAGCCAGCAGCATTGTGTTCTGGGCGCAGTTTGCATTTTCCTGACCATCCTCCTTCCTGTCCAGCCCTCCCTTTTAATGACAGATAGTAGTGGGGTGTCCCCAGGCAGGCCCTAATCTCTAAGCTGCACTCCCCCCCCCACGGGCTGTGGGCTCCCATTCTGACTGTTTACAAGAAAAGCTTCCCGAAAAGGGGCAGCCCCTCCTTCCTGCCCCAGCCTGGCAAGCTCCCCTTGCCCACGTGGAGGGCATGTGAAAGACTGAATTTACAAAACAGCTAGAGAGAGATGGACACAGACACAGACACAGACACAGAGACACAGAGGGCCCCCAGTTAGACCCTCCCGGGTTCCCATTCTTCTTCCTCCATCACTTTTCGCCTGATTACCTGGGTTTCCAAAGGAATAGCTCTCAGGACAACAGGAAGCAGTGGTCAGCAGGCGTTGGTCAGGGACAATGGCAGGGACTTCATTTCCTTTCCCAGGCCGCCTCCCTCCGGTCTCTATCCTGTCCCAAAGGCTTCGGTCTCTGGATTCGGCCCAGCCGTGGAAAGGTCTGGCCCTTCAGATGCTTCCAGCCCCTTCTGTCCAAACCGGTGGCCTGGGAACTGGGCCCTTCCATGAAAGCCAGGCCCCCTCCCAGTGTGAAGCCCTCCTCCCACCTCCTCCCACCTCTAGGCAAAGTAGAGAGGGACAGGGTCCGGGAGGAAGAGACTCTCCTCCCTCCCTCCCTGTGGCCAGTGCCGGGCTCCCATCCTTGCACAGGGCGGCTAAAGTGGCCCCTGGCTACAAGTCCCCTGGGCTTCTCAGGCTCAGACTGCAGCCAGCTTGCCACAGGTTGCTCTTGCAGCCGCCATCTTGGCCCTTGCCCACGGCTGCTCCCTTCTTTCCCTCAAGGACGCATTAGGAAACCTGAATCAGGCGTCACATCATTTTTCTAGGCTCCCTGGCCTCGACTTGGAGACTCTAAAGGGAGAAAGAGCAGAGGACCCAGCCTGGGGGAGGGGAGGCTGGGGGGGTGGTTTTTAGGGGGTCCCTGAACATCTCTCTTCCCTCAGCTGGGGGAGTCGGAGTACCTCCCTTCCGGCCAGAATCGGTGTTCTCCCTGATCAGTTCCTGGCACCTAGAGGTGGTGCTGAGACCCAGCCCAGGGTCCTCAACAAGGCAAGTGCTCCCCAATGGAAATGGGGGCTGGGTTTGGGGGGCTCACAGAGGGATGGGAGAGGATCCCCAACTCTGCCACCTTCCGGGGTGAAGGAGAGCGTGTGGCCGGCTTGGCTGAGCCTGGGGACCCTCTTTTTGGCTTAGCCCGGCCCACGGGCTCTGGAGCCCAGTCTGGAGGGGCTGATGGAGGCCCCAGGGAGCGGTTTTCCAGGCATAATTGTCTGAAAGCGGAATAAGAAGGGGGCAAACTGCAAACTGGTCATCGGCTGGAGGCCGGCCCTGGGGAGCTCCCTGGGGAGAATCCCACTGAGGCGCTAGAAGGCCAGGCTAAATGCGCGGGGGGCCCTCTGTGGGGAGGGGCTCATCGGAGCCCCTAAGGAGAGTCTTAATGGATGAGCTTGACGTTCACCCAACAACCCCAAATGTTGTGGAGCCTGAGAAGAGACACTTCAATGAAGCACTTTCCCAATCTTTATTAAAAGGGAACCCTGAGACTGCAAGGGGGAGCGGGGGGAGAAAGCCGCATCCTGCGGCTGCCAGAGGTCTTCTCCTGCTGAGAACGGCACCCCAGCGGGCTGGGGGGCTGCCCCAGGTCCACAGAGGCATCAATGGGGGCTCCGGGTGGTCCAGCAAAGGGATTTGAAGCTTATTTTACAGCATCTTGGTCGTTGCTGGGTCCTCAGTGCTCCGGGGCCTTCAGGAAAGGATGCAGCCCCCCTTGATCTCCTTGAAGGGGTTCTTGTCCTCCGGGATGCCCTTCACAAGGGGGTCCTCCCCGGACCTCTCCTCGATGTAGTCCCTCACTTCCTCACAGCATTTTGAGACCTTTGAAAAGAGAAAAGGTGCCCTGGGGGCCTCTGGGTCTTCCCTTCTTCCCCCCAACTTTGAGCTCCTTGGCTGGTCAGGGAAAGGCTCCTGCCGAGGCAGCAGCTGAGCCTGGCCAGGACGTGAGAGGGACGTGAGGATGGAGAGCTGGGCTCAGGGGGCCCTGGGGATTGCCTGCCCCACCCGGGGGCTGCTGTGAGGGTGGAGCCAGGTGCGGTGGGAGCGGGGCTTCTGCGTCCCTTGGCTGAGAGGCAACAACCAGAGTAAGGTAGAAGGGCAGCTGGAGAGAAAGGGAGGCCCAGGGAGGCCTTCAATGCCCAGGGCCCAGGGCCCGTGGAGCACCCACAGCTGCCCGCGCCAACCCTAACCCTAAAATGTGCCGCTGCCCGTGCAGGCACTGGGAGAACAGACAAAAAGGACGGAGCCTTTCCCCTGGAGGGGCCACGGCCCGAGAAGAGCCTGCACCTGAGCTATGGGCATCGGGCTGACTGGAAAGGCTTGGCGACCGTGGGCAGGGGCAGTGCCCAGGGAAAGGGCCAGGCCTCGGGCTTCCCGGGCCATGGGAAGACACTGT
This sequence comes from Myrmecobius fasciatus, assembly GCA_023553655.1. Lineage (NCBI taxonomy): Eukaryota > Metazoa > Chordata > Mammalia > Dasyuromorphia > Myrmecobiidae > Myrmecobius > Myrmecobius fasciatus. The sequence goes on along the minus strand of JAJPUD010003558.1, from coordinate 62,559 downwards.
GCTTTCTCCCTCTCCTGCAGCAGGGCCCCTGGGAGCGGGGGACAAAGAGATTGCATCACATGGCCGTGTCCCCTCCATCCTGCTGAGCCAGGAGTTCTGGGCCGTCCCCAACAACACAGACTCTTGTGGCTTTGAGCCTGGGGACCAGTCCCTGGAACGTAAGGGAGGGAAGCGCAGGAGGCCGCAGCCTCGAAGTCAGCTCTGAACCCAAAGGGTCCAACGGACCTGCGGCCCTCTCCTAAACCCCGCTCAGCTTATTGCAGCCACTTGTCCCTCTGGGACGGGGAGGGAGAGGCCAGATGTGGGTGCCCCCCACCCAGACAGAACGGGGGCAGCTGGCCTGGCGGCCTCAGCACTGGGAGCCACTGAGCATGATCGTGGGCCGTCTCTGGGTCACAGCCCCCAGCGGCTTCTGGCCAGCAGAGCCCTGAGATTTTCCTGGGAACTGCTCCTGTTTAGAGATCCCACTGAAGGCCAGCCTGTCCGAGGCCTTGTTGTGGCCCACGTGTGTGTGACTGTGTGACTCTGTGTGTGTGTATGTGACTGTGTGACTTTGTGACTGTGTGTGTGTATGACTGTGTGGGGGACTGTGTGGTTTGGGGGTCACTCAGGACTCCGATCCCAAGGACTCCGTGAGCCCCTCCGTGGGGTCCTCTTGACTCTGGGTTCTTCTTGGCCAGGCTCTCCCAAGCAGCCCAGCCCAGACAAGGGTTTTTCAGGGGACCCCACTCAGATTTCAGATGCCCAAGTGGGGGCCCCCCGACTTCACAGCCAGGCTCTTGGCAAGCTCTTGAGCCAGGGTTGGTGCTTTGCCGGTTTGTGGGATCGTTGGCGAGCAAGCGGACAAACCTCAGGGGCGGCAGACAGCAAGAAGGGTCCCGACCAGTAGAGGGGGACAGTGTCCGGTCTGGGCCCCCAGAATGAGCATGGGAGACTCGGCGCCTCCCTGACCTCCCCATCTGGCTGTGTTTCACCTTCTGTGGCTCCCGACCACCCTGAGAGAAGGCAGTCTCCTCTGCTGGGCTTTCGAGCCTGTCCTGACTTTGCCCTGGAGTTCGGCCCTCCCTGCACACGATGTCCGGCTGCACTCTGGCTACCCCCTACTCCTACAACCCTCCCTCTCCTCTTCAGGACCCCCCCCCGGGGGAGTCAGCCCCCTCCTCTCAGAGGCCTCCCCACCCAGGACAGCTGGTCCCCACCCCTGGATGTCTCTGCATATCCCCCACTGAGTGTAAATGTCAGACCAGGGATTATCTTTTTGGTCTGCACCCCTAGCACCAGCCGGACACTGACCAGGGGCTGGTGATTGGCTGACCAGGTGATGGAGGCTGCAGGCCCAGCCTTGGAAGCCTGGAGGCGGACACTTTGTCCATCCCTAGCTCAAAAGGCAACAAGAGGAACCCACAAACGTGATGGAACAGGATCTCTGCTTTCTCTTCCTTCCCTTGGGCCAGGAGCCCATTTTGCAGATTAGAAACAAAAACTGGTGTGGGCAGAGGGGCAGAGGGGCAGCAGCCATCCTTGGGAGCATTATCCCAAGGAGCATTACTTTCTCTGCCCTTTTGCAGGAGTAGCAGGACCCTGCAAGCAGGGACATGTTCCTAGTACAGGAGGTGAGGGGGTCTCTGAACCACCTTCCCTTCAGAGTCCTCAGGGCTCTCCTTTGGACTAGGTTTGGGGCCTCTGACCAAGCAGTCCCTCGCAGAGGAGGGCAGCTTCACAGCCTGATGGCCTGAGCCTGGGCCTGGGCCTGCTCAGGAGTCAGCCCCCAAATAGGGAGAGGGTACCACAGACTGGCCCAAGAGCCCCCTCCCTGCCCCCTGGGCGGCTGAAGCAGGGAAGCTCCCTGAGCATCTCCCTTGATGTCATCTCAGGCCCCAGCTCCCCAGGGGCTCCTGCTGTCCCGGTCCTGGTACAGTGTGTACTTGGAAGTCCCGGCCTTCCCAGAGTGCCACTCACCACTTTCCTTTCCAGTGCCAGTTCTTTCTTCAGCTGATCCACCTCCATCTTCAGCTTGTCCTTCTCTGTAAGGTCTTCAATATTGATCACGGGCATGCTGTCCCAGGTCCAGCCCTCCCCCCAGGGTCTCCCTCGCTTCCTCCTGCCAAGGGCTTGGTCTGCCTCCGAGTCTGCCCTTTCCTAACCAGCTTGTCAGACCTGGCTCCTACCCCTCTCCTGCTTGACTGCCCAAATCCCAAGGTTTTAAAGCAACTGATATAAGCTCTGCTAATGTGATTAACCAAAGTTTAGCCCTGTGTCCAAAGCCGGGGTCAGCGAGTCCACTGCGGACTAAAGATAAAGGGGGCCTCTCCACGGTCCACTGGAGTTTTCCTTCTCAGGGAAATTGCATTTTTTCCAAAGTAGTCATGGGATGATTCACATGCTTTCTTTCCCCTCTTCTTTTGAGGTCATTTTGGGGGACCTGACCGCTAATCCACTGAAATGCTGATGTGATTAATCTGGTATTAGAGGGGCCCCAGGAAGAGGTGAGCATCCTTCTAAGGCCTGGATCAGAGCCAGAGCCCTGGAACACAGCCCAGGAGGAGTGCACAGTGCTGACTAGGGACCAAGCCACATCCTGGGAGGAAGTAATTCCAGGAAAGTGCTCAGAACTACCCAAAAAACATCAGAAAGTGGAGGGGTAAACACGGGCAGCCATGTTTATTTACTCAGGCCTGATTCCTGTGGTCTCAACTCCAACAAGGGGCTCTAATCACAGAGGGAGGGATTCAGGGTCTAAGCTGCTGAGGGAAAGTGGTTTTACATGGTTTTTACTAGCCCTGACCTTGGACTGGTGAAGATAGAGGAGGTCACTGAAAGGGAAGGAGGAAGGGCAAAGTGCCCTCCGGATCAATAGCTGAGAAATGGGCCGCCTGAATTACTGACCCAGAGGGATCTCAAGAAGGCTCTCCTTCCACCCAACACTGCTCCACTTGGAACTCATTTGGACGCAGAAGGGGTAAAGTTTCCCTGGCAGTCATTCATCATTTTGTTCTAGTTTAGCTTCTTTGGGGTTGGGGCAGTTGGGGAGGGCAAACCAAAAGAAAACAAAAGGTCAATTGGACATTTCCTCCCTAAATATTCCTTTCATTCCTAAGATTTTAACCAAGAATAAAAAACTAGGGCAGCATCCCCTGCTGCAACTTTCTGCATGGCCCTTTAATCCTCATCTTGATCTCAGCAGCCTATGACACACAATATCATTTTTATGTTGATGATTCACAGATCATTTTATCCAGCCCTAGCTTCCTGCTGAACACCCATCTCAAACCTTTAACTGCTTTTCAGACATCTTGAATTCAATGTCCTGTAGACATCTTAAATTCAATACATCCAAAACTGAATGATTTCCATCTCCCCTAAGCCTTCCTTTCTTTCTAATTTCCCTTTTTCTGTCAAGAATATCACCTTCTTCCCAATCACCCAGACTTGGAATCAAAATGCCATTCTTGATTTCCCATTCTAAACTCCCATATACAATTTATTACCAAAGCTTGTCGATTTCATCTCTGCAACATCCTTGCTGATTTCATCTCTGCAACATCCTTGCTGATTTCACCTCTGCAGCATCCTTGCTGATTTCACCTC
>JAJPUD010003558.1:29851-58768 GCA_023553655.1 Myrmecobius fasciatus | reverse complement strand
CCTTGCTGATTTCACCTCTGCTGCATCCTTGCTGATTTCACCTCTGCAGCACATGTCCTATATGCTCCTTTTTCTCCTCAACCTTGCCACCACTCTGATCCAGGCCCTCATCTCCTTCACCCTAGACTATTGCTATACCTGCTTGTGGGTCTCCCTGCCCCAACTCTCTTCTCATTCTCCATTCTCTATGAAGTCACCTAAGTGATTTTCTGAGAGCACAGGTGCAACCATGAATACTCTATAATCTCCAGGAGTTCCCAGTCATCTCCAAAATCAAACATAAAATTCACTGTTTGACTTTCAGAAGCCTTGATAACTAGTCCCCTCTACCATTCCACCTGGCCCCCACCCCCAGGTAACACTGTCCTCCCTGCTATTCTTCCAACAAGATCCTCCATCTCCTGACTCAAGACATTTTCAGTGGCTGTTCCTCACACATGGAATGCCTTCCCTGTTTGCTGTACCAAGAAAGCCCCAGGGAAGTCACAAAGAATTAGACACAACTGAAACATGTCAACAGCATCCAGGCCTTGCTTTTTTCCTAGACTTTCTGTGCTCTGGCCTCCTTGCTGGTGCTCACCTGGAAGATGTAAATGTTGCTTCCGCCAGGCTTTGTTTCCCCTTCACAAGTCCTAGAGACCCCAGGGTCAAACATTCACAACTTACACAATGCCTCAGCCCTCCCCACCAAGCTGCTTCCAAACTCCTCCGTGGGAAAAACTCAGCAAAGCAAAGAGAGCCGAGGATGGTCCTCACTAGCAATGCAAGTCGGATGCCCCAAGCCTCTCCTGCACCCACTGCCTGTTCTCCACTCACATGGTCCTACCCTGGTCCAAGCTGACATTGCAAGCACACATGCAGCCCTGTGGGACACCTTTAGCTGCTAATGCCGAGCCGCCTTGGATGGATTTTACATGTGACATGAATATATTCTGCACAGTCTAAAGAATCTGCCATTTCTCTCCTTAGACTGCAGACATGCAGGGCAAGAACTGGTTTTTTCTTCATAGACCCCGTACCAAGCAAAGTTCCTAGAACACAGTCGATGCTTATTAAAGTCTCACTCATTGATGATGTGGGACAGGAATGGATTCAAGTGGCTAAAGATGGCAATGAGAAGGGGAAAGTCAAGTTAACAAGCATTCATTAAGTGCTCATTAGGTGACAAACACTACTAAGAGGCTGCTGGGAGATCCAAGCTGGTTCTGGAGTCAGAAAGCCCTGAATTCAAATCTAGCCTCACTTCCTTATCAGCTGTGTAAGCCTGAGCAAGCCATTTCATTTCTGTCTGCTTCCTCAACTGTAAAATGGGAATAATAACAGCTTCCCAGGGTGGTTGTAAGGATTAAGTGTGATAATATTTGTAAGGCAATTAGCATAAAGAGGGTGTTTTATAAATGCTTATTCCTTTCTCCTTCCCCTAAATGCTGGGGATACAAAGGAGAAAAACTATTCCCTGCTTCTTTTCTCTTTCTAATCTGATCTTTAATATTAAGGTCACACATCCACTTAGAATGGATTGTGGAACACACTATAAGGCGTTAATCTAAGCTTTATTTCTACCAAAATGCTTTCTAATTTTCTAAGCAATTGCTATATCATGTATAAAACAAATTAGCTCACTTCTGTAGATAAATAAGTGTCAAGATAGGAGACACTCTGAGTCCAGAACTAAGGCCCAATAAGCAAGTGGTACCCTAAGCTTGGCGTAAGGGCAATCCTTTGCGCTCACCCTGTGGTTGATTTCAGCCCCAGCATTGTTTCATCTACTTATTGTATTGCTTTGAGCAGCACAGGTATTCTCTGAACTCAAACCTGCTGGAGCCTCGTTCTAGTCATGAAGCCCTGCTATGAATCAAGCTTGTCACACACTTGCTGTTCCCTTCATTGCCAGGGGGCAGAGTCACACCGGGACAGTGACAAGACAAAGCACAGCCTCACACCCTTGCCACTCTTCCTCTACCCAGAACTAGAAAGAACATTGGACAGAATTCTGAGACGGACGTCCCACTCAACGGCTGCCCATGGGTCGGGCATCTGGGCAGCTCCAGGTGTCTTATCAACATAGATGGGGACAGTGAACATGAAGTCACTCCCAGAAGGGGCCTCACACAGAATTTTACAGAGCCCAGGGACTGGGGGAGATCCTGAGGACCCTCGTGCTGGCCAGGGGGGCAGGAGCACATTCCACCAAGGAGCTGTTACCCACTTATCCAGGAAGACCCAGGTCAGACTGAGAAGAGGACCTGCACCTGGGGATGGCAGAAAGATCCTGGATCCAGGCTTGTGCTGAATGAGGGAATGGTGAAGAGTAAACAGATGGCACGTCCCTCTGACCCCAGGAGCCAGGCAGAGGCTCAGAACTAGTCCCCTAGTCCAGACCAAGCTGAAAGCTGTGGAATAACCAGGGCAGGAGCCCCAGATCCAAGAGCAGGAGCCCCAGATCCAAGGGCAGGAGCCCCAGACCCAAGGGAAGGAGCCCCAGAACCAAGGGCAGCCAGCCCTGAAACCCCTCTGAACCGCAGAGAAAGCCTCCTAGTGGGTGAGTCCAGTAGCAATCTACTGAAACTTCCAACTTACCAGGATGGCCCAACCCTGGGAACCTTGAAAGCTTGTGGGCCCAGCCAATAGGACACAAGTTCTGCTCAGCCATCCAAACCAGAAGGTTGCAAAGTCCATCTGAACAAAGTCCAGAAAAGAAGCCAGAAAGAATGAGGAGAGAAAGAGAGAAAAGGGGGAGAGAGAGAGAGAGAGAAAGAGATACCGAGACAGAGAGACAGAGACAAAGAGATAGAGAGATAAACAAAGAGAGACAATGACAGACAAAAACAGAGACAGAGACACAGAGACAGAGAGAGACAGTCAGACAGACAGAATCCTGCTATAAAGAACTCTTATTACCACAAGAAGTTCAAGACCCATCTCAGAAGAAGAGAATGATTCAAAATCATCAACATCATAAAACAAAATTTCAACTAAAAATGCATCTCCAGCATAAATCCAACCAGAATTCTGGGAAGAGATAAACCAAGAATTGTAAATAGAATTAATGATTATAAAAACCAGATGAGAAGGGCATGAAAAATGGAAAAAGGAATGAGAGCTATGACAATAGGACATCTTGAAATAAGATAAACTAAACCTTGCCCAAGAAAGCAAGACCCTGAACATACTGATTGATTGAAAGGAAAATCCCTAGGATCACTGTAGCCAAAAGGCAGAGCTCTCGGGGCAAGGGGAAAAGTACTGCAAGCAGTCAGAAAGAAAGAATTAAGCTCCAATCAGCCACAGCCAGGGGCTGCAAGACTGGGCTTGGAATATGATACTTTAGAAGGCAAAAGATCTAGACTTACAATCAAGAAAATCTTTACTCATCAAGACTCAGTATAATATGATTGGGAATTAGGAGAGCCCAGAACGAAACTAATTCCTTCCTTCTAAGACTTCCAAGTAGACCTGATGAAAAGACTCTTAGACCTGGATAGAAAATCTACTCATCCAAGTCAAGTTAAGAGAGGAGGAAAAAGTAAACATGAGCAAGCAAACAAGGGATTAAACAAGGTTAAACTGTTTTCCCTTCTTACATAAGGAAATGATACATGTAACCCTTCAAAACTTTATCATTATCAGGAGTCACAAAAGAAGTCTAATTAGACAGACAGCAGGGAGTGATTCACTTATGTTTTGATAATGACAAAAGAAGAACTGAAGGGGATGAGGTGAGAAAGAGGAGTACAAAATATAAAGTCACCAAATGGCATAGCATCTAAATTCTTAATTTTTAAATGAATTACAGGGAGAGATAATAAAAAAAAATAAAGGAGAACCTCAATTTATTTCTTCTGAGAGCTAACTAAATCTTAACATTTTCCTCCATCAAACAAAAAAAAGTAACAAGGACTTGAATAAAATTTGATGAAAATTAGATATGATAGACCTCTGGAGAATACTTGATAAAAATATAAAATACCGTGCCTATTTTTCAGCACGGTCCTTTCACATACACATACAAAATTTGATCATATATTAGAGCAGGAGAACTCCACAAACAAGAACAGAAAAATGAAATGGACATTTTACTAACCATAATACACTGGAATTATATTTAATAAAGGGTCTTTGAAGCAAAGATTAAAAATTAATTGTAAACTAAATAACTTAATCCAAAAGAATTGGCATTTCAAAGAATAAATCTTAGAAACAATCAATATTTTCATTAAAAATAATCACAGAAATGAGACAATATATACCAACATTTTTGGATTGCATCTAAAGCAATACTTAGTGGAGATTTTATATCTCTAAACATTTTCATCAATAAAAAATCGACCACAAATGAAGTTTCTTTCTAAAAGTAAACAAAGAGACTAGGGGAAGTCAAGAAGTAATAATCTAGGAACAGCCCCTGAAGGGTTCTGGGCCGAACCTTGTAACAGCCTGCCTACAGGGGAATCAATATGTTGGCGTTTTGATTTTTGTTTTTCCGGGAACTACATTAAAAATGGAGTAGTAGCTAGATAGTTCAGTAGACCTTGTGCTGGGACTAGGGGATTTATTAATTAAAAAGATAGGTCATCCAACCTTGAACGGGAAGGGGAGCTGGAACTCCTGGAGGTAACCATTGAGAGGGGAGTAAGGGGGGGTATGGATCAAGAGATGAGATTTTGAGGCAAATGAGGGAAAAAAGATAACCAGGGGAAGGGTATAAATCAGTATTGGACTGCATAATCAGAGATATGGGATGGGTAGAGATCCACTTCAAAATTGAAAAACTCCACCTTCTGCCAGTCTGTTCTTTATGGTTATTTTCCTCACTAGGCTCTGGGCAAAATCGATCCATCTTTGAAGAGTTACTTTGAAGAGTTACAATGGAAAAGGACAATCTGAGAAGAAAGTTTTGCAAGGCAGCATCAGAAACCACTTACAGACCTAGAATGGATACTTTGAAAGTTTTAGTTGAGTGAAGGATACAGAGGCCAAAAAGAAACTAAGTATAAGAGAGAGACCAGCAAAAGTGAACATATAAAATTGAACAAATTTCTGCAGAAGTAGAGTTAAAAGATGCATGAAGTTTTCTAAATATGATCGTAAAAGAATATATATATTCTAAGCACCACAGGGGATTTTTACAAAAATTTACTTGGTATTAAAGCACAGAAATTTTGCAAACAAATATTAAAAAAAAAAAACCAGAAATACATCCTTTACAGACCATAAAATAGTTTTTAAATGGGTGGGGTGTGTGTGTGTGTGTGTGTGTGTGTGTGTGTGTGTGTAATCATTGGCTCAAGGACCTTAAGAAAAAGTCAGACCCAAATGAAAACCTAACAAGAAAATCCTAAATGATTAAGTGATTAAAGAACAAATCATAGAAATAATTAATAATTAAGTGAAAGAAAATAACAATAATGAAAAACATACCAAAATTTCTGGCATGCAACTAAAGAAATCCTAAGGAGGAACATCATAACTCTACAAAGATACAATAACAAAAAAATTTAAAGAGAGGATTAATGAACTAAATATGCATCTTAAAAACTGGGAAGCAAAAAATAAACAAACCTAAAATAAGCACAAAAGAGGAAATATTAAAAATCCGAAGAGAAATAGATAAATTAGAAAATCATAGAAATAATAAATAAAACTAAAGGCTAGTTCTTGGAAAATATTACTAGAACTAATAATCCTTTAGTTAATCTACTTAAAGAGAATGGAAAATCCAATCAATAAAATAGCAAATAAACAAAATGAAATCACAATAAAATTAAAAGAAATGAAAAGAATGATCAGAACATATTGTGCACAGTTACAAGTTAACAAAGTTGAGAACATAAAAGAAATAGAGGAAAACCTTCAAAAAAATAAAGTATCCAACATATAAGAAGACTAGACAGGGATTTTAGATAATCCAATCTCAGAAAAAAAAGATATAGATCTAGGTGTAAAGAAAATTGATGAACCAGGAAAAATCTATCAAACTTTAAAAGAACAATTAGTACCTGTACTTCACAAATTCTTCTCAAAAATTGAGAAAGAATCCCCACCAAAATTCCTTTTATGAGACAAATAGAGTCCTGCTACCTAAACCAGGGAATGATAAAACACGGAAGGAAAATTGTAAGCCAATATCATTAATAAACATCAACTCAAAAAATTTTAGCAAAACCATGACAGACTAGATGAATTTATCCAAGAAATAATTAATTATGACCAAGTGGAATTTATATCAGTGATGCAGAAAAACAACCAATCTAATTAATCATATTAAAAACCAAAACATCCAAAATCACAGGATCATCTCCTCTGACAAAGTAAGGCACTCTTTTCTCCCCCCCCCCAAAAAAAAGCAAAATGTACAAAGTATAGGCATAGAGGGAGAACTTGTTTTTGTTGCTGTTGTTGTTTGGTTTTGGTTTTTTGCTTCTTTTTTCTTGCTGAGGTATTTGGAGTTAAGTGACTTGCCCAAGGTCACACAGCCAGGAAGTGTTAAGTGTCTGAGGTCAAATTTGAACTCAGGTCCTCCTGACTTCAGGGCTGGTGCTTTATCCACTACACCAATTAGCTGTCCCAGAGAACTTATTTTAATCTGATAAAATCAGCAATCTAAAATGAACAGTAACACATACAATGAGAATATATTAAAACTTTTTTTTTCCGATTAACACAATTAAACCAAAAATGTTCACTTTTCCCACCATTATTTAATATATTCTGGAAATGCTAGAAACAGCAAGAAGTTAAAAGACAGAAATTAAAGATATAAAGACAGGCAAAGAAGAGCTCTATCCCTATTTACTGATGATTTGATCATATACTTGAAAATCCTAGGAAATCAGCAAAGATACTAACTGAGATGATTAAGAGCAAAGTTGCTGCCTTAAAAATCAACTGCATTTCTATATAACAAAAACAAAACACAAAAAATAGAAATAGAAAGGGAAATTCCATTCCAAATAACTCCAAAATGTGCAAAATATATGAGGAATGATCTACCAAATCATGCAAAATACTTATTACAAAGTGTTCCTTAAAGAAATAAAGGGAAAAAAAAGAAAGAAAAAAAAAGAATAATTTAAATACCTGGAGGAAAATTCAGTGCTCATTATTAAGTAATGCAAATGTAATAAAAATGATAATACTGCCAAAGTTAGTTTATACTTTTAATATTATATCGATCAAATTACTAATAAGAATATCTTATAGAACTTAATAAAATAGTAATAAAAACAGAAAGAAATAATAATAAAATTCATTTGGGAAAAAAAAAAAACCCAAACTATCTAGACTGTGAAGGGAAATTATTTAAAGAAATAAAAAGGAAACGGTCCTTCAGATCCCACTTTAAATAAAAAAGTTTCATTTATTTTTTATTTTTAATTAGTTTTTTTTAATTTTCAAAACATGTGAATAGCTAATTTTCAACAATCACCCTTTCAAAACTTGTCAGGGCCCGAGAATGAGAAAACACAGGCCTATGCATGAACTTTAGATTGAGTGATTAACTACACCTTGAGACTGCTGGACCATATCCGTGCCTTCCACTCCCTGTTACTCGACCCCCATGTCCTTACACTCCTCACCCTGCTGCCCAACCCCCGTGTCCTTGCATTTTCCGCTGATTACCTAAACCCCACCTGCAAATCTGACCACCTCTGCATTCCTGCAAACGGCATTGGCCTATTAAAACCCAGCCTTTTGTTTCAATAAACGAGACTATTCCATCTGCCATGTAGTCTCCTTCCTCTCTCTCGCCTATTCTCTCCCTTCAGGTCGGGTCCTCCTCGCCCCCACGAATTACTAAAGTCCTGCTGGCCAGGACAAAAACTCTGTGTTCCAAATTTTTTCTCCTTCCCCTTCTCCCATCCCCCTTTCCTAGACAGCAAGTAATCCAATATATGTTAAATATGTGCAACCATGATGCACACAAGAAAAACCAGATCAAATGAAATTAAAACTATTTCTAGTCATATGAAAAGGTGCTCTAAGTGACTAATGATCAGAGAAATGCAAATTAAGACAACCCTGAGGTACCACTACACACCTGTCAGATTGGCTAAAATGACAGGAAAAGATAATGATAAATGTTGGAGGGGATGTGGGAAAACTGGGACACTGAGACATTGTTGGTGGAACTGTGAATGAATCCAACCATTCTGGAGAGCAATCTGGAACTATGCTCAAAAAGTTATCAAACTGTGCATACCATTTAACCCAGCAGTGTTTCTACTGGGCCTATATCCCAAAGAGATCTTAGAGGAGGGAAAGGGCCCCACATGTGCAAGAATGTTTGTGGCAGCCCTTTTTGTAGTGGCTAGAAACTGGAAACTGAATGGATGCCCTTCAATTGGAGAATGCTGAATAAATTATGGCATATGAATATTATGGAATATTATTATTCTGTAAGAAATGACCAGCAGGATGATTTCAGAGAGGCCTGGAGAGACTTACATGAACTGATGCTGAGTGAAATGAGCAGAACCAGGAGATCATTATACACGGCAACAACAAGACTATATTATGATCAATTCTGATGGACATGGCTCTCTTCAACAATGAAATGTTTCAAACCAGTTGCAATTGTTCAGTGAAGAAAGCCATATACTCCCAGAAAGAGGGATATGAAATGTGGACCACAACATAACATTTTCATGCTCTCTACTGACGTTTGCTTTCATTGTGTTTCCTTTCTCTGATTTTTTTTTCTTGTAGATACGATTTTTCTTGCACAACTATGCTATGTGTGGAAATATGTATACATATATCCAATTTGTCAAGTATTTTAATATAATTAACATGTAGTGGATTTCTTGCCATCTAGGGGAGGTTTGGGGACAAGGGGGGAAAAATTTGTAACAGAAAGCTTTGTAAGGGTCAATGTTGAAGAATTACCCATACATATGTTTTGCAAATAAAAAGTTTTAATAAAGGAAAAAAATTAATTAAAAAAAAAAAGAAAAACCTGATCAAAATGGGGGAAAAATGAGAAAGAAAACAAAATGCAACAAACTACAACAAAAAAGTGAAAATACCATGTTGTGATCCACACATAGTCCCCACAGTCTTCTCTCTGGTTGCAGATGGCTCTCCCCACCGCAAGATTGCTAGAACTGGCCTGAATCATCTGGCTATTGAAAAAAGTCACATCCATTAGAGTTGATCATGACATAATCTTGTTGCCACTGTGTACAACATTCTCCTGGTTCTACTCATTTCATTTAACATCAGTTCATGCAAATCTCTCCAGGCTTCTCTGAATCATCCTCCTGATAGTTTCTTATAGAACAATAATATTCCATAATATTCATATACTATAACTTAGCCATTCCCCCAACTGACGGACATCCACTCAGTTTCCATTTTCTTGCCACTACAAAAAGGGCTACTACAAACATTTTTGCACACTTGGATCCCTTTTCCTCCTTTATGATCTCTTTGGGATATAAGCCCAGTAGAAACTCTGCTGGATCAAAGAGTATGCACAGTTTCATAGCCCTTGGGCATAGTTCCTATTGCTCTCTAGAATAGTCAGAGCAGTTCACAATTCCATCAACAATGTATTAGTTAAAAAAAAAAAAAAAAGCAATGTATTAGTTTTTCCTGTCATCTTAGCCAAACTGAGAGGTGTGAAATGGTATCTCAGGGTTGTCTTAATTTGCATTTCTATGATCAATAGTGATTTATAGCTTTTTTTCATATGACTAGAAATAGTTTTAATTTCTTCATCTGAAAATTGTCTGTTCATATTCTTTGACCATTTATCGATTGGAGAATGGCTTGTATTCTTATAAATCTGAATCAATTCTCTATATATTTTAGAACTCTTAGATGTAATTTTTTCTCCTAGTTTATTGCTTCCCTTCTAATCTTATCTGCATTGGTTTTGTTTATACACAATTTTTTTTTAACTTAATATATTATCAAAATCATATTCTTTGGCCACAAATTCCTTCTTTCTCCACAGATCTGAGAAACAGATTATCCTTTGTTCTTCTAATTTACTTATAATATCACTGTCTAAATCACGAACCCATTTTGATCTTATTTTGGTATAGGAGGTTAACTGTGGGTCAGTGCCTAGTTTCTGCCTAATTTCCAATTTTCCCAGCAATTTTTGTCAAATAGTGAGTTCTTATCCCAAAACTGGGGTCTTTGGGTTTATCAAACACTAGATGACTGTAGTCATTGACTATTGTGTCTTGTGAACCTATTCCACTGATCAACTATTCTCTTTCTTAGGCAATACAAAATGGTTTTGATGACCACTGTAATGATTAGTTATCAAAACCATCTGGCACTAGCTAAAGAATGGAGGGATACATCACCAGAACAGACTATACAAGGGAGAATCAGAAACAATGGAACTCAATAAACCAATGTTTAATAAAGTGAAAAGCATTCCTTGATTAGGGGGTGAATTTTAATTTTATAAAAACTACTGAGAAAACTGGAAAGTAATCTGATAGAAATTAGGATTCGACTGACATCTTAAATCATATTCTATCATACATTCTAAATAGACATGTAATCTCAATGCTAAAAACATCCTATTAAAAATTAGAAGAGAAGCAGATTGTATACCCCTCATAGCTATACTTGGAGAATGTATTTTTTTTTAATAAAACAAGAGATAGTGGAAATTTAAAAAAGATAAACTGAAAAGCTTCTGCACAAACAAAATTAATGCACTAACATAAGAAAATTGTTAAAATGGAAAAAAAAATCTTTGTATTAAATTTGATAAAGGTTTGGTATCTAAGAAACAAACTATATGTGCGTATATACGTGTGTGTGTGTGTGTGTATGTGACTAATAACCATTTCTGGTCACAGGATATGAACAATATTCATAAGAATTGCAAAATATTCATAACCATGTGAAAGAATATTTGAGTTTACATCACCAGTACTAACAGAAATGTACATACTCTACAAATCAGCAGATGGCAAAAATGGGAATAGTTAATAATGGGAAGGTTATGGAAGATATGTACACTAACATAGTATTGGTAGAAGTAAAATGGTATATTTTGGAAAGCATTTTGGAATTATGTGTAAAAATGTGACAAAGATTTCCATACCCTCTAAACCAAAGACCTCATTATTGGAGTTTCTGCCCCCAAGAACATCATTAAGAAGAAGAAAGTCCCCATATACAACAAAATATTAATAGCAGCACTTTTTCTGATAGCAAAGAATTGAAAAGAAAGTAGATTAACACAGACTGAAGATTATTGAAGAATTATATGAAGGAATTATGGTATACAAATGTAATGGAATATTACTATGTTGTAAGAAGTATGTGTGTGTGTATATGTGTGTGCAGAGAGAAGTAAACAGAGTCAAGAAAACATACAGCTTAATTACAATGATGTAAATGGTAAGAATAGCCAAAAATCACCAAAAACACCGCCACAAAGTTAAAAGTGAATATAATAAAATTGTAAAGCTAAAGAATTACTCTAATGGAAAGATGTAAGAGGTAACCTCAACTCACTCCTTTGTGGCGGCAGTAGGGCCTTCCCATGTGTTATACATGGGGCAGATTTGAGAACTTTTTCCAACATACTGATCTGTCATGCTGATTTTTTTTCTTCCTTTTAAAAAAATCTGTAATATATGTAAATGTTGTTATATGAGACGGCTCTCTGAGCAGAGAGGGATATGCTGGGCATAACTGTGATGATGTATGAAGCAGAAGACAAAAATAAAGTTAACTTTTAATTTAAATAGTATTTTATTTTTCCAATTATATGTAAAGATGGTTTCAATATTTGTTTTTGTAAGATTTTAAGTTCCATTTTTTTTTCTCTCTCCCTTCCTTGCCTCCCCCTCTCCCAAGACAGATAGCAAGCAATCTGCTATAGGTCATAAATGTACAAGAATTTTAAACATATTTCTATATTAGTCATGTTGTAAAGGAAAAATTAGAACAGAAGGGAAAAACCATGAGGAAAAAAGCAAAGAAAACAAGCTACCCCCCCATAAGGTGAAAATAGTACGCTTCAATCCTCACTCAGTATACATAGTTCTCTCTCTAGACACAGAAGACATTGTCTTTTGGAATTGTTTCAAAATCACTGTTTTGCTGAGAAGAGTCATATCCATCAGAGCTGGTCATCACATAATCTTGCTGTAACTGTGTACAATGTGCTCCTTCACTCGGCATCAGTTTATGTAAGTCTTTCCAGGCTTTTCTGAAATCAGCCTGCTCCTCATTTCCCATAGAACAATATTCCATCACATTCATAGACCATACCTTATTCAGCCATTCCCCAATTGATGGGCATCTATTCGATTTCCAATTCTTGTCAGAACAAAAAGGCTATTACAAATATCTTTGCACTTGTGAGTCCTCTCCTCTCTTTTATGATCTCTTTGGGATCCAGACCCAGTAGTGACACTTCTGGATCAAAGGATATGCAGTTTTATAGCACTTTTGGGCATAGTTCCAAATTGCTCTCCAGAATAGTTGGATCAGTTCACAACTCCAACCAATAATGCATTAGTGTTCCACTTTTCCCCACATCCTTTCCAAAATTTGTATTATTTTCCTTTTCTCTCACCTTAGCCAATCTGATAAATGTGAGATGGTATCTAAGAGTTGTTTTAATTTGCATTTTGCTAGTCAATAGATGGCTTTAATTTCTTCATCTGAAAGTTGTCTGTTTATATCCTTTCACCATTTATCAATCAGGGAATGACTTGTATGCTTATAAATTTGACTCAGTTCTCTCTATATTTTAGAAATTAGGCCTTTATCAGAAGCACTGAACATAAAATTTTCCCCCAGTTTTCTGCTTCACTTCTAATCTTGACTGTATTGGTGTGCAAAACTTTTTTTAATTTAATGTAATCAAAATTATCCATTGTGTATTTCATAATGTTCTCTATTTCTTCTTTGGTCATAAATTCCTCCCTTCTCCAAAGATCTGCCAGGTAAATTAAAACTTGCTCTCTTAATTTACTCAGAGTATCACTCTTTATGTCTAAATCATGAACGTATTTCAATCTTATCTGGGTATATGGTCTATGCCTAGTTTCTGCCGTACTATTTTCCAATTTTACCAGAAATTTTTGTTAAATAGTGAAGTTCTTATGCTCAAAAAGTTATCAAACTGTGCATACCCTTTGATCCAGGAGCGTTCCTACTGGACCTATATCCCAAAGAGATCTTAAAGGAAGGAAAGGGACCCACATGTGCAAGAATGTTTGTAGCAGCCCTTTTTGTAGTGGCAAGAAACTGGACACTGAAGGGATGCCCATCAATTGGAGAGTGGCTGAATAAATTATGGTATAGAATGTCATGGAATATTATTGTTCTGTAAGAAATGACCAGCAGTTATTTTCCAGATCAGGTTACTAGAACTTTCAGCTGAATAACCCTAAAATTAAATCAGTTTATCATATTTACTTTGTAACCATTAGTGTTTGGCAAAGTGTCAACTTCAAAGTAGAGGTTAGGGGGGTGGAGAAAAAAAATAATCTTATGGAAACTGTTGTGTGCAGTTTTATTCCAGTCTTCCCAACTAATGAATTATCAGAGAATATGAGTGATTCTAAAACTACCATAGTTACATCTGCAAACCCACTCTACCAATAATCTTATAATTTTTGTTTTTGTTTTACAAGTATTAGGAAATTAATGAAGTCAGTTTTAAGAAAAAAAACAACTTTTTTTCCTTATGAGAAAATAGTTAAACTTGGCAGGGAAGATATTATTCTTCCCCCTCCTTTTTTTTTTTAAGTTGTAGGTGTAGAATAGATTCCACGATTTTAGAAGTTGAACCATCAACATGACATAATTCATCTTGAAGTTCCCTTTTCTCTATTTTGCAGAGCTAATCATCCTTTGTACCATATGACATTTCATATCTTGTAACTTTAATTAAAATGGTAGATTTGTGAATATATTAAATCTATATTTGCTCCCAAGCTCTAAATGGAGATGCTATCAATCTGAGTTTGTCCTCCAAAGATACAGATTGCAATCCCACATGAAATTATTCCCATCCCATTTAAAATTACATTTGAAGGAAGGAGTAATCATTGTATATATTTTTTAAACAATGATTTAGGAGGGAGAGGCTTAATATTATAAAAATATTTTTTAAAATATATATTATCATGATAATCTTAAGTATGAATGCTTGAAATTCAAAAATCATTTAAAATATTTGAAGATAAGAGAATTTGTAGGGTTGAAAAAAAGAAGAAAATCATGTAACTGGACAACACATTTATTGTCTTTTTTAAAAAATAATTGGTATTTCCCTAGTATGAATTTTTGTTAGTTCTTACGTTCTACAAGATTTTTTCAGTTTAGACCATTGTTTCACCCACACAACTTTTTTTTCCATATGGGAAAATAGCTAAACTTGGCAGGGAAGACATTATTCTTCCCCCTCCTTTTTTGTTTTAAGTTGTAGGTGTAGAAGAGATTCCACGATTTTAGAAGTTGAACCATTAACATGGCATACCCACACACTCAAAACTGCTCTTAACTGAGGCTGTTTATCAATGTGATAAGCTAAGCAAGCAGGGAATTGTGTTTGAATATAGGGAAAACCAAAGTGTTGAAAGGTGGTTTGGGCTTTTATTGCAACCAGTAAATGTTTTTCAAAGGTTATTACCCTTAAGCAGTGCCAGACACTTCTATTTACTTATCATCTTTATGTTCATCACACACACAAACACACACACAGATACATACATATACATATATATGACACATGTCAACACAAATATATAATTTTAAAATAAAATTTAAAATATTTTTCTTCTTTGTCAGGCTCAATTATGGCAAAACCCCTGATTTTTAAAATCTCCTTGTTTTTTGTCCTTATATATTATAGCATCAGAATTATGAAATTTAAAAATCACTTTGTATCTATATGGAAGTTACCTTAAAGCTTTTTCTTTCAGAATTTCCTTGTGTATTTTCTCATTGGTTAATTCATCACTGTTTTCTCCCCAGTACACAGGATCTTTTTTTTTTTTTAAAGCAGCACTTGAATTACTTTATGAGCCATAAATAAACCTGTATACTAAATATATCCATATGTTGAAGGAGATGCTACATCTTTGTTTAGGTGCTTATTTCTATAATACATCTTCTATATTGTCATATAGCATTGTGTATAGTTATAGATAAAATTTGAGAATTGAATTCTAACTATAAGTTTATGTCCCTTCCAGACCAATTATTAATTTGATAATTTTTTTCTGGATCACATTTGTAGCAATAAAAACATCTTGATTCATATAAAAAAAAAAAAAAAGAAATGACCAGCAGGATGATTTCAGAGAGGCCTGGAGAGATTTGCATGAATTGATGCTGAGTGAAATGAGCAGAACCAGGAGATCATTATACACGGCAACAACAAGACTATATGATGATCAATTCTGATGGATGTGGCTTTCTTCAACAATGAGATGATTCAAACCAGTTCCTATTGTTCAGAAATGAAGATAGTCATATACATCCAGAGAGAGGCCTGTGGGAACTAAGTGTGGACCACAACACAGCATTTTAACGCTTTCTGTGAATGTTTACTTGCATTTTGTTTTCCTTCTTAGGTTATTTTTTTTTCTCTTTCTAGATCTGATGTTTCTTGTGCAGTAAGATAACTGTATAGATATGTATACATATATTGGCTTTGTCATATAATTTAACATATTTAACATGTATTAGACTACCTGTCATCTGGGGGGGGAAAGAAGGAGAAATTTTGGAACAGAAGGCTTTGCAAGGGTTATTGTAGAAAAATTATTCATAGGTTCTGTAAATAAAAAGCTTTAATTAATTAAAAAAATAAAATAAAGGAGAAAACCAAAAAAGTGAAGTTCTAATAAAATAGGGAATTCTTATCCCAGAAGCTGGAGTCTTAGGATTTATCAAACACTAGATTGCTATAGTCGTTGATTATTGTGTCTTATGTACCTAACTATTGATCAACTACTCTATTTCTTAGCCAGTGCCAAATGGTTTTGATGACTGCCCCTTTACAATATAGTTTAAAATGTTTTTTTAAAAGAATTATTGCATGTGAGGAAGAACACAAAAAGGGGCAGGGCTGCTACTCACAATGAATGGGATGACATCATGAATATAGATCTAGTGAACCTCAGTGTTAGAACATGGTATAGAAGGAATTCTGGTATGTGTCCAACTACTCTGAAGTTCTAGGATTCTACAGTTCTGTTTATAGCTGATTGTACAATTTTATTTATAGTTCTAACTGTAGCCCTTCCAACCTTGGAAGGGTAGAGGCCAAGGATTAAATCATCAAAGAAGACATTCTTTATTCTAATCTCCAACTCAGAAGTACCATATCAGGAAGCACCATGGCGGCACACACTTCCAACTCAGCAAAATCCTCTGAATTTGCATGGCTCTCCCCTCTCCTTCTGGAAATTTGGTGCTCAAACAGCTCTTATTTGCATGGGGAATTTCTACAGTGGAAAGAGCAAAAGCCTCCCTTCTCCTCTTACCAGAGTAATCCCATGCTGCTTTGCAGACATCTTGCCATTGAAAGGAATGAACATTTTGTCATTTACGTTTTTTGTTCATTACCCCAAACTTCTCACTCAATTATCTGTTTTCTTGCCACGTTCTCCCTCAATCCTTCCAACTCATCCTCAGATACTCAGTAAAGGATTGGGGAAATAGCCCTTGCCTCTCCCTAACCTCCTCCTCAGGTTTGTATTTCATAATATAATATAACCTCAGGGTTATAATGGATGAGCACTCCAACTAAGGTCTGCCATGATGGGCCTCAAGATACTGGGTATCCTGATACTCCAGATTGCTCCAGGGACCCCTTTCCAGCCCTTGTCTGATGAAAACAATGGCTCTCTTCTCAAGATTGGTGACTGTTTGGATTACATGCAAAAAAGGAGGAGAGAAGAGAATGACTGGGGAAGGACCAAGACGTGAGACCAAAGATGGACAGTATATCTGTGTGACAAATAGTGTGCCATGAGGGTAAATAGCAAGACAAGGAACTGATGGGAAGACTGGTAACACAGTGGGGGCCTGCAGGAGTGTCTTCAGCTAAGAGGGGAACATTTGTGAGGGTCCCTGAGCCCACAACATTCCCTTGAGCTTTTAGCCTGAGCTGTGGAAGTTCAATAAAGGCCTAAAGAAATCCTTCTCTTTGGGGATGTTGTTTCACACACACATTTTCAGAAAGGGCTGCACATTTGGGTTAGGGTATCTCACCCCAAAGATAGCAGAAACCCCTCCTGGGGCAGGGCAGGGGTGGGGAGAGGGTCCTGGGGCAAAGGGAGCAGTGTGTAGGCAGCTGATTAACATTGTCCATCCCTCAGTCAGTCACACTGACAAATCCATTTCAATAAAATCCAGGGAAATTAGCTAGGTTACTCGAAACTCTCTGGATGTCCAGGTTTTTCCGACCTCCTGTCTTCTCCCTCTTCCATTCTTCCCTAACCTGTCTGGGACTAGAACATCTTAAGAGCCAATGGACCATTTGGGCCCTAGAGTCCACCCCACCATCCATTTTATGGAGGATACTAAGGACCAGGGGAGGAGGTGGGTTTAACCCAAGGTCACTTGGACAGTTAATGACCAGCCAGGTACCAGATTTCTAGCCCGATTTGCTACCCATTTTCCCACACAGCCCCCTTGTTTCCTCGCCATTGGTGGGTTTCCCAAGTAGGGGTAGGTCAGCCTGAAATCCTCCTCTGCTGCTATTCCGAAGCCAGTGAGGAGGCTGCTGGGAAGAACAAAGCAGGCACAGCCCCCAGACTCCCCTTTGTGTGCTCTCCCAGTGCTCCCCCCCAGCCTCTTTCCTCGGATCTTCCCAGAAATTTGGAAGTGAGATGAGGGTGGGGGAGGGAAACTAGGGCTGGGGCGGAGAAGGGGAGACCAGATCTTTCTGGGACAGTTTTCCCAGCGCCTGTAGGGAGGAGAAACTATAGACCCACGCACTGTATGGTGTCGGGAACTGAGGGTGACTGATACAGAGCCGAAGTAGCCACTTAGTGAGATCATCCTGGAGAACAGGGACTGGCTCCTGCCTTTCTATCCCCCAGAGCCTGGCACAAGCGGGCCATTAATAAATGCTAGTTGACAGACCGACTCCAGAAGCCTTAGTTCCCTGTCCCCCGTCAGCACACAAAGTCCCTCCATTCCCTCCCTACGGCCCGTGGCCTTGCCAACTTCCTCCTCCTCCCCGCCTTGCCGGGAGCGGGGATGCGGACGCTCCCTGGCCCAAAGCCATCCTTTTCCTTCCTCCCCTCCCCCAGTTGGTTGTTGGCGCCAAGTTCAAGTTCGCTGACTGAGACCCACCCCCCGAGTCCTTGCCCCGCCTCAGCCCACCCGCTCCGCCCCGGGGCTGGGCCCAGACAGAGGGACTCTCCCTGGCGTAAATAAATCGGGAACCCCCTCCAGGCCCTGCCAGGACCAAGGCCCAGGAGCTCCGGGCCAGTCACTCCGTCCGGAGCCCAAACCCCATCTCAGCGCCTCGGACCCGGCCCGGTGCCTTTACCATGCTCCCTTTCCTACTGCTGCTGCTGCCCTCAGCCCTGCTCCCGCCGCCGACGGTGGGGGATCCTCTGCCACAGTCCAGAGGTGAGAGCTAGAAGGTATCGGGGAGGGGGGAGGACAGAGGGAGGGTCGCTGTCTTGAGCTCCGGTCCCATCGGATGGAACTTCCTCTTCACCCCCAAACCCTCACCGTCCCCCCTTCCTCCACCTCTCCTATTCTGTCCCCTCCCCACTACTTCCCGCCTACCCCTCATCCAACTCACCTCTGCCCTCTTGGTCTTTCCCTCCCTCCTTCCCCCCCCCCGTTCCTTCCGTACCCCCTTTCTCCATTCTGTCCCCTCGGCCTCCCCCTCTCCCAACTCCCCTCTGCCCTCTTGGTCTTTCCCTCCCTCCACCCCCCCCGTGTCCTTCCGGCCCCCCCTTCCTCTCGGCCTCCCAGCCTCCTGGCCTCCTCTCACTCCTCTCTCGGTCCCGTGCCCCAGACTTGCCCCCGGCGCGCTGCCTGCTGCCCCCAGACGCTGGGCCTTGCCGAGCCCGCCTGCCCAGCTTCTACTATGACCGCCACCTGCAGAGCTGTCGCCTCTTCATGTTCGGGGGCTGCGAGGGCAACGACAATAACTTCGACACGCAGGAGGACTGTGAGCAGGCGTGCGGGTGGATTCCGAGTGAGTGGGACCCCGGGGCGCCCGCTGCTTCCCCTCCCCCCTCCCGCTACTGCTGCGACCCGGACCCGGCTCTCCGGCGTCGGCTCTGAGCCCCCACTCCCCCCCCCCCAGCCAAGGCCTGTCTGCCCCCCTCCCCCCCGCATCCAGGCCACTGGCCATTTCTGCCCATAACCCGGGAGGTCCCTTCCCTCGCGGCGGCTATTACGAGTCAGCTACGGGCCCCCTCGGGGGTGCCGGGCGTCCCTGATAAAGAGCCTCCAGCTCCCAAAGAGCTTGAGGGAAGAGCCCCACCAATAAGCATCCGCGGTGGGGGGTGGGGAGCACTATAGAGGAAGGGAGTCGGGAGGGCTGCCTGTAGGAGGGAGCAGCCTCGGGGAGAGGTGGCCCAACCTGGGCTTGTAAAGGGGCAGAGGCCGAGGGGCTGCTCCCACACCAGAGTGGTTCCCGGAGCGCTGGGCCTTCCCGGCCCTTAGCTAAAACCCCCCTGCCTGGGGATTCCCCCTCCTGCCACCTGACTGGCACGGGCAGCTTTCCTTAACCACCGGCCCATTTTAATTCTAGGAACTCTGAGTCACGACTTCTAACTTACAATTGTTTGTGGTAAATTGGGCACGTCCCCCCTCCTGGGTCTTGTGGCTTTCTTGTGGTCTGCCGGGGAAGGGTCCTAGGGAGGAAGACTAGGACTTTCTCTTTGGCTGAAAAGACTGAATCACTTGGCAAAGCCCCCGGTGGCCAAGGGCTCCCAACAGGCAATGGTACTGAGTGCAGAGCCTTGCCTGGGGCTATAGCGGCCCAAGGCTGGTACCCATGTACCCCAGGATCCCATTTCTGGGTACAGAGAGCCCAGTGGCCAAGGGCTCTGAGTGCAGA
The DNA here is from genome assembly GCA_023553655.1 of Myrmecobius fasciatus. Taxonomy (NCBI): domain Eukaryota; kingdom Metazoa; phylum Chordata; class Mammalia; order Dasyuromorphia; family Myrmecobiidae; genus Myrmecobius; species Myrmecobius fasciatus. The sequence continues at coordinate 38,727 of JAJPUD010003558.1, read as the reverse complement.
GTCTTGCCTGGGGCTATAGCTGCCCAAGGCTGGTACCCATGTACCCCAGGACCCCATTTCTGGGTACAGAGAGCCCAGTGGTCTTCCTGACCACTCTACCAGATGCCCCCTCTCCTAGGTTTCTATGACAGCTTCCCGGACTGGACATTTTCACTGAATCCCACACCTGCAGCGCTCTTCCCCCTGCCTCCACCTTCCCGTCTTCCTGACTTCCTTCCAGATCCAGATCCAATCCCTTTCCACAAGCCCAGTCTTTTCCCTCCAGGATTCCCTCCCATTTATATCTCGCATGTCCCTGACATGTTGTCCCCCTATTAGAATGAAACATCCCTGAAGGAAGCATTCTGCCCTTTTCCAATGCCAGCCATTAGCCCAGTGCCATCCCCACGCACACATATAGTAGGGATCGCCATTCAGTGCTCATGGACTGCCCTGTTTCCTCACTTGGAAAATGGCTGTAATAAGAGCACTAGGCCATCCAGATTGCTTGTGACGTCGCTGGTAAAGTGCTGCAAGCCTTGCAGGCTTGTACATTGCTACCATCACTCCGGGACGAGGCTGACACAAATGCCCTTTTCCTAGGAGTTCCCAAAATATGCAGGTTGGAAGTCGGTGGGGCAGAGCTTGGGGAACACCAGGAGCAGTATTTCTTCAACCTCACTTCCATGGCCTGTGAGAAGCTGATGTTCGGGGGAGCTCCTGGCAATCACAACCGCTTCCCAGACGGTGCCACGTGCAAGGACTTCTGCACTCCGGTGAAAAGTGAGGCCTTTTCTTACTCCATGTGCCATTCTCCAGGAGATGCCCCTGACATGACCCTGTCCCCTCTTCTGGCATGATGTGGGTAGAGAAGGAGTGAGACCACCTTCGTGGAAAGTGTCCCTCAGTGGCCTTTGCTTCTTCCCCCAGGGTTCCACCCTCACCGACCTTTCATCCCTGAATTTCACAGCTTCAGTCCCAGTTGAGGGTTCCATATTGCCATGAGCCCTTGGCTGACCAGTGGAGAACCTTCTAACCTGGTTCCCCTTCTTTCCAAAAGGCCCCGCCTTCTGCTATAGCCCACCGGACCCAGGGGCTTGTTCAGCAAATGTGACCCGCTACTACTTTAACTGGAAAAGCAAAGTCTGTGAGCCCTTCACCTACACCGGCTGTGGCGGCAATGAAAACAACTTTGTCTCTCGGAGGGCCTGTTCCAAAGTCTGTGTGAAAGGTACAGGTGACATTCCGCGTTGAAGAAAAATACCCGGGCCTATCCGCGGACAGAGCGTGGTCCTGAGGGCCCCTTCTTGTCCCGGCATTCCCTGGCACTGGGCTGGTTGCAGGCGCTGGGTCCTCAGCCCGGTTGCCAAATAAAGCAAATGGTTTCAGGCTGTGCGTGGGGTCCATCGGGGCCAGCCACAAGGCTCCTCATCTTTGCCGTGCAGACCCACTGTGTGTGTGTGTATGTGTGAGAGAGAGAGAGAGACAGACAGACAGACAGACAGACAGAGAGACAGAGAGAGACAGAGAGACAGAGAGAAAACTAGGACAGCCTAGATGGGGGAGGGTCCCAAAGTCAGCCTCCCCATCTGTCAGCTCCACTATTGCAGGATGTGTCTCTTAGCCCCGCTGTGTAAATCCAACTATAAAGGCCAGGCAGGCAGTCAAGGACTAGGGCTACACAACTTGGCCAACGGGGCCAGTCAGCCAAGGGTCACTCAGTGAGGATGTCCGGACTGGTGACCTTCAGGCTGGAGCCTCTGATCTCTGGTCCTTGTTTCTATCAGCCCTGAAGAAAAAGCTAAGGAAGGTCCCCAGACTGGGCTTTGTCAACAAGAAGATGAGGGCGTACAAGAAGCTCCCGTGACCGTGTCCCTGCCCGGGAGCCCCGGGGCTGGCCCTGCAGCAGCCCCCTTCCTGGACACAGCCTGCGGAAGGTTAGCACTCGTGTGGCCCCACACAGGACAATGGAGACATGGGACTGGCGGAGCTGCTCTCATCCCTCGGATCCAGGAGCCGTCGTTATGTTTTTGTGTTGTTCTGTCACTGGCAGCTCTTTGTCACAGTTCTGCTGCTCATTGGTTCACTCCTTGACTGATCCCTACAGGTCATTCCTCTCCTACTGTTATATTCCCTTCTGTTCATTTTGTCAGCGGCTGATTGGGGACACTGAGGCAGCGGGCTCTCAGAAGCAGGGTCTGATGAGGGGGCTTTGAGCATGAGGAGACTAGTGGTCCCCATGTTTTCTGAAGCTGAGGAAAAGGAAACCCTCTCGGTGACATCTGAGACAGAAGCTGAAGCCGGAGGTCTTTTGCCTGGCCCTCCTCAGACCCAGGTTGGGGAGCTGGAAAAGGAGCTTTCCCAAAGGCTTCTGTCCCAGGAGGTGGAGAATGGCTGAGGGGAGGGGGAGGAGAGGCAGAGGATGGTTGTACAGAACCTTGTAGGGACTTGTAGCATGAGCAGCCCTCTGCCATCCTTCCTGGGGGCCAGTGCCTCCACCCATTCACCTTGACCAGGAGGGTTTTCCTCTTCAAACCCGTATTCCAGAAAGCCGACAAGGCAGAGGTTATGTCCATGGGCCCCATCCACAGACATGGCCCTCGAGGCCAGGAAGGGCAGGGCCTTTGATCGCTGGTCAAGGGCCCTGAAGGATGGAAGAGCTTGGGATCCCTTCCAGTCTATCCCCTCCCCCAAAGCAGGATGTTCTCTCTGCACTGTTATCCCAACCCAGAAAAGTTGACATTTCCCAGCTTTTCAAGTCCCTTCTTCCCCCGCTTAGGAGTCCCTCCTTTTATGGGTTAATGAGTTTACACTTTAATGTGCTTCCTGGGGTACTGTTGTCTTCCTATCAAGAATGGCACTTGAATTTAGCACGTATCTTCAGTCTCACCAAGTTCTTAATAAAACTTTTATTTTAATGAAACGGTTTCCTTCTTCACTGATTTCCATCATTTCAATGATTTGCAAAATCGGCTCCAGACTTCCTTCTTCCAGCCCTTGCCCCACTTCCCAATTCTGTAGGAGCCAGATGGGATCCTATGAGTTTGGGGGGAGCCTTGAGGAGCCCCCACCCCATCCTGATAACTTGGGGGAGAGCAGATTGTGGCAGGAAAAAGGGACCAGAGGTTGGACTGTTCCCTCTGCACCAAGCCCCCTGGCCTGGCTTCCTCCATGGATTTATGCCCACCCCCACCCCATCATGACTTCAGCCCAATCCAGTCTAATAGAACTTCTCTGATTTCTGCTCTCTGTCCTCTGACAATGAAGGATATTCTCAGAACCACCAATCTGGTGGAAAGGGACAGACTAAGCTAGCCAGTGTAAACTGAGGGCTGACCCTTCCTCGCCCAGGGGTCAGGGACGTGACTTTTGTTCCGAACCCTGGAAAGCCGTACCCTCGGGATGGAGATGGGGCCAACAGCTAGTCTAGCCCGATGGCTCTCTGAGGATAGAGAGCTCAGCCAGTCTCATCGGTCCTGGCTCCCACTGGCCCATCCCCCAGGGCTGACCTGCTACTCATGCCAACCTGGGACGGAGTAGCCTGGTACTATAGGACGGGTCCGGGAGGAAATGCCCGGGTCCACCCTGGAGGTTCCCTCCTGGTGACTCGGAGGTGTTGTCCGAGACCCCAGGGGAGCCCGCACAGGAAGCCCGGCCCCCTGAGCAAGGCGGCTTTGCCCTGATGATTTTCTGCCCACTTAAGCTGAGAGACGTCCTCACGGCCTTTCTGGGACCAGATCCAGACCCGCCTCCTCCTGAACCCCATGTCGTCCCTGATTCCAGAGTGCGGAGGCTCAAGTCCTGACCTGCTGGGATCTGGGGAAGAAATGGCTCCTTTTACCTCCAGACCCTCCCCTGCTCATGTGACTCATCTGTTTGCTTCCTGCTATTTTATCAACCATGAAGTGGGGGGGGGGTGAGGGAAGAGGGGGCCGGGGTGAGTGAGGAGCCAGGAAGGGAGGTGACAAGAGGGGGAGTCCCTCCCTCCCCTTCCCAGCTGCACCCTTCTCTTGGCTGGGCTTAGCGCCTTCACCCTAATAACGCTTGTTCTGTTCTGTCCTTTGGGCCTAAATGGTGACAGGTGACGCTCAGTGGCCTTCACCTTCCTCTGCAGAGGAGGCTTCTAGCTTAACAACAGGAGGGGAGGAAGCAAACACAGACCCCGGGTCCTGGAGGAGGTGTGCAATGCCTCCTGTCTGTCCCCAGGGTTGGGGGCCCGGATCTTCATTCTCCTGCCTTCTGAGACCTCAGCCTCTCAGCCCCTCTGACCCATCTCCCCCCTGAGGGATGCTTCTCACTTCTGCCTCCCCGACCACCGGTCCCTGAGATGGACGGAGGGTCCTGAAGCCTTGGGCTCCACCGCAGGGGGAGGAAGAGCCAGGGCAGCAGGCAAAGGGGGGCTGTGGGACCTTCTCCACCGACCCCCAGAGGCCAGGGGCCCTCCCAGGGGCCTCGGGAGCTGTCAAAGGCTCAATTGCTCAGCAACAGACAGAATCCACACAAAGGAGAGGGCCGCACAGGAAGCCGGGACTGTGACACACATCTGCTTTTAACGATGTTCGTTACATTTAACTCAGTGGTGACAAATGGCTCTTTTTGGGGTCCCCTTCTGAATGGAATGAGTGAGGGCCGAGCAGGACCCAGGACTTACCCAAGAACACTTAGGGATCTAGGAGAGCAGAGCCGGTCACCGCTTCCAGAAGCCTTTTGGGCAAGCCCATTCCCACGTCTCCCGGGCACGTCCCTGGAATTAATGCTTCTGTCCTTCCACTGTCTGAGGAACATCCCCCGGTGCTCCGTGGCCCCTCACCTCTCAGCCGTTGCTTGGGCCCAGGGCTTCGCCTGGATGGTGGAGACAAGAAAAAGTAAAGCGGGGAGCTTTCCCTTCAAGGCCCTTCTGTCCTCCTGGGCTACGGAGCATGAGAATTCAGACCCCTGCATCCAAGGTGGCTGAGTGTGTGCAGCACATGCATGTGTGAGTGTATGTGTGTGTGCAAGCGTGTGTGCAAGGGGAGGCTCCGTGGAGGCGGGGACCCCTGAGCTGAACCCTGAAGAAGGAGGGAGTCAGAGAGCTGCAAGCTGAGAAGAGGAGCATCCCCAGGGTTCTGCAGTCTGAGAAACAGCAGTTGGGAGGCTAGGGACATCAGGACAGGCAGGTCACCCGTCCCAGAGCACTCGGCAGCCCAGGGAGCAAGCGGCCCATGACCTGGCTTAGGTCACTGCCAGCAGTCCCTGCCATGGCTCGCCCCACCCCCACTGCCTGGTCCAGGGGAACAGAAGCGAGAGGTGCTGCTGCATCTCGGGCCCTGACCGTCCTCAGGGGTGGAGGAGCACAGGTCACCAGTCATTCATCCGGTCCTCCTTCCCCAATCCCACAAACTTTCACAGAGAAGAGCGGAGCCCCAGCAAGCCTTTGCCTGCTGCTGTGCTCCGGGAGCACTTCCACGTTCCTGGGGAGGCGACCGCAGGCTCTCCGTGCAGTCTTCGGGGATTCTGGAAGGAGGTCTCTTGGGTTCCATCACGCCACTTACAGATGAGGTGGGTTCTAGCCCAGGGCTCTTCAGCAGTATACCCACTGCTCCATCCTTCCTTTCCTTGACTTCATGGAGCTTATTCTAGTGAAGGAAGGGAGCCTTGCACACACACACACACACACACACACACACACACGTAAGATCCCCATGTACCTGGAGAGGAAGCAACCTCAGTGGAGAATGGGGAGCTCCATTACTTCTAACTGGGAGGTCAGGGGAAGCTCCATGAAGCCCCAAGTAATGCATTCATGGACTAATGGAGCCTGCTGGGCAGTCCTAAGGCTGGCAGCCAAGGTTCTCTGTAAGGAGTGAACTCTGGGAAGTGCAAAGCTACAGCTTTGCAGATTTAAACTGGAAGGTCCTCCAGACTAACTCTTACTTTTTGTAGAGACCCAAGTCTAGGGTCACAAAGGCAGCAAATGTTAGATACAGGATTTGAACCCAAGCCTCCCAGGATGGCCAGTGCCTGTTATCTCCAATGGCTCTCCAGGAGTGACCAGTCTATCAGCAAAGGTCACTCCATAACACAGGATTCCTTCACGTGCTCAAAGCTGCCAGGCAATGTGAACCACTTCCCCTAGCTGCAGTGAGTGCCCATTGCTGCTGCTGGCCATGGTGCTGATATGGGCTCCATGAAAGCTTAGGAGAAGCAAGCCTAGGGGATGGAGGCAAGCCAAGAGACACTAGAGATAGTGTGCAGTATATACAGACTGGATGTGGAGAGGGGAGGAGGAAAATGTGAACCACAAAGGTCACAGGGAGGATCTAAGGTGACCAGGAAGATGATGACAAGGCCATGGTGAAGAAGTCTGTGGAGATGAGGGCAGAGGGGAGAGGGAGCAATATTACAGGGAACACTTCCTCCAGAACAATGTCACGGATGGATAACTCCTTTCCAAAGAGGCAAAGTTCCGATTAAATGAGTCCTTTCCAGAAATCTGAAGCTCTGTCAGCTTTAGACAGGATGCTGCCCCAAGATTTGAGGGCTTTCACCAAAGAAGGTGGGCCCCATCATGGCTATACAATTAACTGAAGGAAAGGTAGTTCCTTTCCTCAAAGAGCTTACACTCTAAAGGAGGCAACCCACAAAAGAAGGCAGGAGAGGGAGGGAGTGCTAGGGGATACCTAGCAGGGGCATCTTGTTCCACGGAGTTGAAAACAGGCAAAGCAGCAAGTGCCAATTGAAGAGGGGGACACCAAGAAAGCATTCAGCCTCTGCCCACCCCCATATTTATTTTCAGTTCCATTAGAACTCAGAAGGTTGGAGACATATCCTTGTGTACTGCCCTTGGTCCGTTCAGAAGCAATTTTCTAGCCTCCTCAAAGGAGGCCAGAGCCACAAACAAGTCTCTAAACTGTCCGTATTAGACCCAGGAGAGGGAATTTTCCTCTCAGGGGATTTGGTTGGATCAACTGTCACAGAGTTCCGCTTTGTTTTAGCGGGGCTTGCTTATAATGTGTCACCAACAGTACTGCCAAGCACACCTTATTGGGGAACTCAGTGCAGGGGCTGGGCAAAGGGAGTGGAGGATTCTTCATCAAGCACTTGATTGTCCCAATGTCCTTTGTAGTCAATGTCCTTGACTGTCCCAATTGTCCCTCACTGGTAAGCTTAACCAGATAAAGCCCAATCCTGAAAGCAGCTCTCTCCCACTCCTACCCCAAATTGCCCAGTCTCTGTTTAACTTGCTCCCACACAGAATTACCTCTGGCAATCTCAGAATATATTTCATAGCTGGGTCTTCACAAATGTCGCCCCAGGGCTAACTCACAGAAAAGCAAATAATGCATAAAGGACTCGAGTAACAGGGGATGCAGGTATTCTCTTTCCTTGCTGAGTTCTAATTTTTACAAGGGACCTGGGACCTTTCTAATCGTAGTACTACCTTGTGATTTGAATTCATCTGGGAAAGGGAACAAACTTCAGGGTGCTTCCAGGGCAAGCCCTTCACCTTCTGGTGACTCCTATTTTTATTCCAAACACAAATACAGAATTAGATCTTTATGATATCACCATAGAGTTTGGACTCCTCTGAAGGGTGATACTTTTGAGATTGCTAAACTGGAACAAATTAAAAACCCCCAATCAAATACCAAACTTGAAATCCTAAAAATAAAAGGAGAGATTAATAAAATTGAAAGTAAAAAAACTAAAGAATTAATAAATAAAACTAAAAGTTGGTTTTATGAAAAAACCAACAAAATAGATAAACCTCTAATTAATTTAATTAGAAAAAGGAAAGAGGAAAATCAAATTGTTAGTCTCAAAAATGAAAAGGGAGAACGTTCCACCAAAGAAGAGGAAATTAGAGCAATAATCAGGAGTTACTTTGCCCAACTGTATGCCAATAAATTTGATAACCTAAGTGAAATGGAGAAATATCTACAAAAATATAGATTGCCCAGATTAACAGAAGAGGAAATAAATTACTTAAATAGTCCCATTTTAGAAAAAGAAATAGAACAAGTCATTAATCAACTCCCTAAGAAAAAATCCCCAGGACCAGATGGATTTACATGTGAATTCTACCAAACATTTAAAGAACAATTAACTCCAATATTATATAAACTATTTGAAAAAATAGGGAATGAAGGACTCCTACCAAACTCCTTTTATGATACAGACATGGTACTGATACCTAAACCAGGTAAAACAAAAACAGAGAAAGAAAATTATAGACCAATCTCCTTAATGAATATTGATGCAAAAATCTTAAATAAAATATTAGCAAAGAGATTACAGAAAATCATTCCCAGAATAATACACCATGACCAAGTAGGATTTATACCAGGAATGCAGGGATGGTTCAATATTAGGAAAACTATTAACATAATTGACTATATTAATAACCAAATTAACAAAAAACATATGATAATCTCAATAGATGCAGAAAAAGCATTTGATAAAATCCAACATCCATTCCTATTAAAAACATTAGAGAGTATAGGAATTAATGGACTTTTCCTTAAAATAGTCAGTAGCATCTATTTAAAACCATCAGCTAGCATCATATGTAATGGTGATAAACTGGAACCATTCCCAATAAGATCAGGGGTGAAACAAGGTTGCCCACTATCACCATTACTATTCAATATGTATTAGAAATGCTAGCCTTGGCAATAAGACAAGAAAAAGAGATTAAAGGAATTAGAGTAGGTCATGAGGAAACCAAATGATCACTCTTTGCAGATGATATGATGGTCTACTTAGAGAACCCTAGAGAATCAACTAAAAAACTATTAGAATTAATCCACAACTTTAGCAAAGTTGCAGGATACAAAATAAATCCACATCAATCATCAGCATTTTTATACATCACCAACAAAATGCAACAGCAAGAGATACAAAGAGAAATTCCATTC
>JAJPUD010003557.1:201778-241542 GCA_023553655.1 Myrmecobius fasciatus | reverse complement strand
CTTATAACTGCTTTGGCCGTATCCCACAAATTTTGGTATGTTGTCTCATTATTGTCATTCTCCTGGATGAAATTATCGATTGTATCTATAATTTGATCTTTCACCCATTCATTCTTCAGGATTAGATTATTTAATTTACAATTAACTTTTGGTCTATTTTCTCCTTGCCTTATATTACATGTGAGTTTTATTGCATCATGATCTGAAAAGGATACATTTACTATTTCTGCTTTTCTGCATTTGATTTTGAGGTTTTTATGCCCTAACATATAATCAATTTTCGTATAAGTTCCATAAACCCCTGAGAAAAAAGTATACTCCCTTCTATCACCATTCAATTTCCTCCACAGATCTGTCATACCTAACTTTTCTAACATTTTGTTTATCTCCCTAACTTCTTTCTTATTTATTTTGTGGTTTGATTTATCTAATTCTGAGAGAGCAAGGTTGAGATCCCCCACAAGTATAGTTGTACTGTCTATTTCTCCTTGCATGTCTGTTAGTTTCTCCTCTAGGAATTTGGATGCTATACCACTTGGTGCATATATGTTTAGTATTGATACCGCTTCATTGTCTTTGGTACCCTTTAGTAAAATATAGTTTTCTTCCTTATCTCTTTATCTAATTAAGATCTATTTTTGCTTTTACTTGATCTGAGATAAGGATTGCTACCCCTGCTTTTTTTTGTTCACCTGAAGCATAGAAGATTCTGCTCCAGCCCTTTACCTTCACTCTCTATGTTTTAGATGTGTTTCTTGTAAAGAACATATTGTAGGATTCTGGCTTTTAATCCAGTCTGCTACCCGCTTCCGTTTTATGGGAGAGTTCATCTCATTCACATTCACAGTTAAAATGACTATATCTATATTTCCTGCCATCTTATTTACCCAAAGTTATATTTTTCTCTTCCCTTTCCCCTTACTCCCTTCCCCCCTCCCCAGTATTTTGTTTTTGATGACCACCTCCCTCTAACAGTCCTCCTCCCTTTAGAACCCTCCCTCTTTTTTACACATTTCCCCTAATCCTTCTATTAATTTATCCCTTTCTTTTCCTCCTTTCCCTCTGACTTCCCTATACAGAGGGCCAAGTCTTTCCCTGAAATCAAATGTGTCTAATATACTCTTTTAGAGCCCAATCTAATGAGAGTAAGATTTACACAATACTCATCACCCTCCCTTCTTTCCCTCAATTATATTAGATTTTCTATGTCTCTTCATGAGACTTTGCCTTATTTTACCTCCCTTTTTTTTACTTTATTTTACCTCCTTTTCCCTCCCCCCCTTTTTTACAGTATGACATACCTTCCACCTATAATTTCTTTTCGATTATTATTGAAGTAAAATCAAATTATACCCCCCATTCTTTAAGGATACCCCTGGTAGAGATATATTTCTCAAGAGTTCTTTCCTTTTTACCTTTTTACGCTTCTCCAGAGTTCTGTGTTTGGAGGTCAAATTTTTTGTTCAGATCTGGTCTTTTCATTAGAAATAGGTGAAATTCTCCTGTATCATTGAATGACCATCTTCTTCCCTGGAAGATGATGCTCATTCTAGGTGGATAGCTTATTCTTGGCTGTAATCCAAGTTCTTTTGCCTTTCGGAATATCTGATTCCAGGCCCTTCGATCCTTCAATGTGGAAGCTGACAGATCCTGTGTAATTCTAATTATAGTTCCTCGGTATTTGAACTGTTTCTTTCTAGCTGCTTGCAATATCTTTTCCTTGGTGCAATAGTCCTGAAATTTGGCCATGATATTCCTTGGGATTTTAATTTTGGGGTCTCTTTCAGGAGGTGATCGGTGAATTCTTTCAATGCCAACTTTGCCTTCTGATTCTAAAACATCAGGGCAATTCTCTTTCATGATTTCCTGGAAGATAGTATCAAGGTTCTTTTTTTTCATAGTGACTTTCAGGGAGTCCGATAACCCTTAGATTGTCTCTCCTGGATTTGTTTTCCAAGTCAGTTGTTTTTCCTAGGAGATATTTCATATTTTCTTCTTTTTTTCATTTTTTTGTTTTTGTTTGACTGATTCTTGAAGTCTTATTGAGTCATTCATTTCAATTTGTTCAGTTTTAATTTTTAAGGTATTATTTCCTTGAGTTATCTTTTTTAGCTCCTTTTGTAACTGGCCAATTGAATTTTTTGGTTCATTGCATTCTTTTTCCATTTTGCCAATTTTATTTTTCAGTAAATTGTTGTCATTTTCCAATTCACTAATTTTGTTTTTCAGTGAATTGTTATATTTTCCATTTCACTATTTTTATTTCTAGTGAGTTGGTGACTTTTTCCAATTCACCAATTTTGTTTTTCAGTAAATTGTTGTCTTTTACCAATTCACTATTTTTATTTTCTTGTGATTTGGTGACTTTTCCCAATTCACCAATTTTGTTTTTCAGTGAATTGTTGTCTTTTTCCAATTCACTAATTTTGTTTTTCAGTGAATTGTTGTCTTTTACCAATTCACTATTTTTATTTTCCAGTGAGTTGGTGAGTTTTTCCAATTCACTAGTTTTGTTTTTTAGTGAATTGTTGTCTTTTTCCAATTCACCAGACTTATTTTCCCCTTTTTCACATCTCTGTTGCAGGGCGATGTTTCCTTCTTGCACTGCTCTCAATTTATTTCCCCAATCTTCTTCTAGCTCTCTTCTGAGATTCTTTATGCAATCTTCAAGGTGAGCCTTCTGAAAGGGAGACCAGCTTAAGTCCACCTTTGTGGCTTTATCTGGGATTGTTTTCAGGATCTCAGGATCTGGGGACTTCTCTAGTTTCTCTTCGTAAAAGCTGTCTGGTAAGAGCTCTCTTCTTGCTCATGATTTTTAGCTGAGGTATCAGTCACCAGCAGGAAATCTGCAGCAGTTTCAATTTGCCCTGGGGCAGTTTGCCGAGTTAACTTCTGGTCTGGGGCTGATCTTGCTGGATCCGCACTAGGACCACACTTTCAGCTGCTCTCAATCCACCCTTTATCAAAGGTAGACCTGACAAAGCACCTGCCCGTAAGCAGAGCAAAGTGGCCCAAGTGTCTCCCAAGGACTTCCTGGCAGCCTAAAATCTTCTGGTCCTTCCCAGCCCCAGACGTGCACCCTGGCTGCACACTGGCGTCTGAGCGCTGGGAGCTGCTCGATGCCCTGCCCATCTAAAACTGACCTCAGAAGTTCTTTTAAAGTAGATATTTGATAGAAGTGCATTGTAGTCCAAGTGTTTGGTGCCGCTCTCACTCCAGAACCAGTTCGGAGGCTCAATTTGTCTGGGTCTGAGGGAAGGTCTCAGGAGCTCACAGAGGACGCTGTCTGCAGTTCGCCATCTTGGCTCTGCCCCCCTAACAATTCACAACTTTAGTAAAGTTATAGGATAAAAAAATAAATCCACATAAATCATCAGCAGTTTTATATATTACCAACAAAGTTCAGCAGCAATAGATACAAAAAGAAATTCCATTCAAAATAACGGATGATAGTATAAAATATTTGGGAATCTATTTGCAAAGGGAAAATCAGCAACTATAAAAACTAAACTACAAAACACTTTCCACACAAATAAAGTTAAACCTAATCAGTTGGAAAAACATCAAGTGCTCATGGGTAGGCCACGTGAATATAATAAAAATGACAATACTCTTTAAATTAGTGTTCTTATTTAGTGCCATACCAATCAAACTCCCAAGAAATTATTTTACAGATCTAGAAAAAATAGTAGCAAAGTTCATTTGGAAGAACAAAAGGTCAAGGATTTCAAGGGAATTAATGAAAGAAAAAAGGCAGATGAAGGTGGCCTTGCTGTACCAGATCTAAAACTATATTATAAAGCAGCGGTCATCAAAACCATTTGGTACTGGCTAAGAAATAGATTAGTCGATCAGGGGAATAGGATAGAATCACAGGACAAACTGGCAATAACTTTAGCAATCTAATGTTTGATAAATCCAAATACCCCAGCTTCTGGGATAAGTACTCAGTATTTGACAAAAACTGCTGGGAAAATTGGAAACTAGTTTGGAAGAAATTAGGGCTTGACCCACACTTAACACCACATACCAAGATAAGATCTAAATGGATTCATGATTTAGACATAAAGGGTAATACTATAAGCAAATAAGAGGAACGTAGGATAGTTTACCTCTCAGACCTGTGGAGAAGGAATGAATTTGTTTCCAAAGAAGAACTGGAACTCTTAACTGAACACCAGATAGATAATTTCGATTATATTAAGTTAAAAAGTTTTGTACAAACAAAATTAATGCAGCCAAGATTAGGAGTGAAGCAATAAATTGAGAAATCTTTACATTTAAAGGTTCTGATAAAGGCCTCATTTCTAAAATATATAGAGAATTGACTCATATTTATAAGAATTCAAGCCACTTACCAATCGATAAATAGTCAAAGGATATGAACAGACAATTTTCAGATGATGAAATTAACACTATTTGTAGTCATATGAAAAGGTGCTCCAAATCCCTGTTGATCAGAGAAATGCAAATTAAGACAACTCTGAGGTACCACTCAACACCTGTCAGATTGGCTAAAATGACAGGAAAAGATAATGACCAATGTTGGAGGGGATGTGGGAAAACTGGAACACTGATACATTGTCAGTGGAACTGGGAACGAATGCAACCATTCTGGAGAGCAATTTTGAACTATGCTCAGAAAGTGATTAAAGTGTGCATACCCTTTGACCTAGCAGCATTTCTATTAGGCCTATATCCCAAAGAGATTTTAAAGGGGGGAAAGGGACCCCCATGTGCAAAAATATTTGTGGCAGCCCTTTTTGTAGTGGCTAGAAATTGGAAACTGAATGGATGTCCATCAATTGGAGAATGGCTGAATAAACTACGGTATTATTATTGTTCTGTAAGAAACAACCAGCAGGATGACTTTGGAGAGGCCTGGAAAGACTTACATGAACTGATGCTAAGTGAAATGAGCAGAACCAGGAGATAATTATACATGGCAACAAGAAGACTATATAATCATCAATTCTGATGGAGATAGTTATCTTCAACAATGAGATGATTCAAATCAGTTCTAGTTGTTCAGTGATGAAGAAAGCCATATAAACAGGGAGACGCCTGTGGGATCTGAGGGTGGACCACAACATAGTATTTTCATGTTTGATGTTTGCTTGCATTATATTTCCCTTCTCAGATTTTTTTTTCTTGTAGATCCTATTTTTCTTGTACAGCAACTGTATAAATATGTATACATATATTTGATTTGTCAATTATTTTAACATAATTAACATGTATTAGGCTTCTTGCCATCTATGGGAGGGGTTGGGGGGAAGGAGGGAAAAGTTTGTAACAGAAAGCTTTGCAAGGATCAATGATGAAAAATTACCCATGCATATGTTTTGCAAGCAAAAAGCTTTAATAATAATAATAATAATAATAAACTTGCTATGTGCTAAGTAATGTGCTAAGAACTGGGGTTCCAAGGAGGAAAGCAAAATAATCTTCGTTCTCAAGGAATTTGAATTTGAATAGAAGGCAATAAATATCTTAAGTTTGATATGCATTTCAGGCCCAATGATTCTTAGGGGTCAGGAGCATCAAGAGAATTATTGGAAAAAAAAAAAAAAGACAAAGGATTGTGGCTTAGCAGTACCAAGCCTAAAGCTATATTATAAAGCAGCAGCATCAAAACCATTTAGTATTGGCTAAGAAATAGAATGGTGGCTCAGTGAAATAAATTAGATACACATGACACAATAATCAAAGCCTGTAGCAATCTAATATTTCATAACTCAAACTCCAGCTTCTAGAATAAGAACTCAGTATTTGACAAAAATTGCTGGAAAGACTGAAAAATAATATGTCAGAAACTCGGCATAGATCTACATCTCACATCCTATACCAAAATAAAATCAAAATGGATACATGATTTGTGCATAAAGGATGATACCGTAAACAAATTAGGAAAACAAGGGATAATTTATCTATCAGAACTTTGAAGAAGGGAGGAATTTATGACCAAAGAAGAACTAGGAACATTATGAAAAGTAAAATGGACAACTTTGAGTACATTAAACTAAAAATGCTTTGCAGAAACAAAATCAGCAGAAACAAAGATTAAAAGGGAAGTACAAAACTGGTTAAAAAAAAAAAACAACTTTATAGCCAGTATTTCTGATAAAGGTCTCATTAATAAAATATATAAAGAACTATGTCAAATTTATGAGAATACAAGTCATTTCCCAATTGATAAATGGTCAAAGGATATGAAAACAATTTTCAGATGAAAAAATTAAAGCCATCTATAATTATATGAAAAAATGCTCTAAATCACTATTGATTAGAGAAATTCAAATTAAAACAGCTATGAGATACCACCTCACACTTTTCAGATTGACTAAAAAAAAGATGACAGAAAAAGGTAATCATAAGTGTTGGAGGAGATGTGGGAAAACTAGGACACTAACACATTGTTGGTGGAGTTGTGAACTGATTCAACCATTCTGGAGAGTAATCTTATGCCCAAAAGGCTATCAAACTGTGCATCCCCTTTGATTCAGTATGTATCCCAAGGAAATCATAAAAGAGGGAAAAGAACTCACATGCAAAAATGTTTATAGCAACTTTTTTTGTGGTAGCAAAGAATTGGAAAATGAGTAGATGCCCATCAATTGGGGAATGGTTGAACAAGTTGTGGAATATGAAAGTAATGGAATATTATTATTCTATAAAAAATGATGAACAAGCTGATTTAAGAAAGGCCTGAAAAGATTTACATGAACTGATACTGAGTAAAACAAGCAGAATAAGGAATGCATTGTGCACTGTATGAATATGCAATGATCAATTGTAAAAGGCTTGTCTCTTCTCAGTGGTTCAGTGATCCAAAGTGATCCCAATAGTTTTTGGAAAGAAAATGCCATCTGCATCCAGAAAAAGAACTAAGGAGACTGAATGTAAATCAACACATGCTATGTTCACTTCTTTTTTTTCTGCTTTTTATCTCTCCCATGATTTTTTCCTTTTGCTCTGATTTTTCTCTCCCAACATGATTTATAAAGCAATATGTGTTAAAATAAATAAATAAATAAATTATAAAATAAATTTACAAGAATTTTAAAAATCATATCCCTAGAACCCAATAATTTTGCCAATAACTTTAATGGTAAGAACTTGCTTTTTGGGGTTTTCAGTGGCCATGACTGTTGAGCAGACAAAGGGCTATAGCATCTTTCCAGTGGCAGTTTCCAGGTTAATTCTCTATAAGGGTTGTTCCTCTGGACAATGACTATAGGGTATACTCCAGAAACAAAGATGGTAGTCTGGAGGTGGACAAATGCTGCTATTGGTGGGATTCTTGGAAAATATAGGAGAAAGAGCTATAATGGTAGGACACAATAAACCTCGTGTCAAAAACCTTGGTCCTCTTACACATTAACATTCATGCTGTTAAAGCCCCAGTTCACCACCACCAACACCATTATTTATAGAATCATATATCATGACAGCTTTTGTCTGAGCCAAGGATGGATGACTAGTGAGCCAGGCAAACCCCTAACCTAGATGGTAGGCAACTTCCTTATTCTCTCACTCTCTCCATAATACCAGAAAAAGCATAAAAAGTGCCATTTAGGCAGAGCCAAGATGGCAGAGTGAAAATGTGACTGTCTGTGTCCTCCTCTGAACTTCTCTCAAATCAACAATAAAATAAGCCTGATAAAAATGAAAATAAAACTGATCTTTAAGTCAACGAATCCAGAAATATTTGGACACTGCTTGCAGAAGTTACCTCTGAAGAACTTCATATCAGGTCTGTTTCACTCGGGCCAGACCTGAGAGTGGCACTCAGCTCAGCCTGGCAGAAACTCCAAACTCCAAACACCTGGGGGTATATCTGAGACATTCAGGACCCTCTACACTGATTGGGGGCAGGTGTTCTGGCAGATTTGCCTTTTTAAGGAGTAAATTGGGGAAAGTCCTAGCTCCATCAGGCAAAGTCCTAGCCCTACCGGCCCAGCACCTTAAGTTAATTAGTGGAATTGCCCCAGGGAAAATTACTGCAGCCTCGGCTTCTCTAGCCTTAAACAGACCCCCACGCTGTCTAAAAAAATGAAGAAGCAGAAGAGAGCTCTCACCATAGACAGCTTCTATCGAGAGAAAGAAGGGCAGATCCCAGATCCTAAGGTTCATGTAGACAAAACAACTCCAGAGAAAGCCATGAAGGACCATCACTGGTCCCCTTTTTAAAAGGCCTTTCTGGAAGATTGCATAAAGAATCTCAAAAGAGAACTGGAGGATAAATGGGGTAATGAACTGAGATCAGTGCAAGAAGGATATAATGTCCTGCAAGAAGAATATAATGCCCTGCAAAAGAGATATGAAAAAGACACAAATTTATTGAAAAACAAAATTGGTGAATTGGAAATAGACAATAATGCACTGAAAATTAAAATCAGTGAAGTGGAAAAAGAGTTCAATGAACAAATTGGCCAGTTACAAAAGGAGCTTAAAAAGGTAACTGAAGAAAACAACACTTTAAAAATGAGAATTGAAGAAATGCAAGTGAATGACTCAATAAGACTTCAAGAATCAGTCAAACAAAAACAAAAAAATGAAAAATTAGAAGAAAATATGAAATATCTCCTAGGAAAAACAACTGACTTGGAAAATAGATCTAGGAGAGACAATCTAAGGATTATTGGACTTCCTGAAAGCCATGATGAAAAAAAGAATCTAAACACTATCTTCCAGGAAATCCTGAAAGAAAACTGCCCTGAGGTTGTAAAATCAAAAGGCAAAATCACCATTGAAAGAGTTCACCAATCATCTCCTGAAAGAGACCCCAAAATTAAAACCCCCAAGGAATATCGTGGCTAAATTTCAAGACTATCGCACCAAGGAAAAGATTTTGCTAGCAGCTAGAAAGAAACAATTCAAATACTGAGGATCTATAATTAGAATCACACACAATCTGTCAGCCTCTACATTGAAGGATTGAAGGGCCTGGAACCAGATATTCTGAAAGGCAAAGGAACTTGGATTACAGCCAAGAATAACCTATCCTGCTAGAATGAGCATTATCCTCCAGGGAAGAAGATGGTCATTTAATGATATAGGTGAATTTCACCTATTTCTATTGAAAAGACCAGATCTGAACAAAAAAATTGACCTCCAAACACAGAACTCAAGAGAAGCATAAAAAAGGTAAAAAGGAAAGGACTCTTGAGAACTTTATTTCTACTATGGAGATACTTAAAGATTGGGGGTATAATTTGCTATTACTTTGATAGTAAGAAAAAGAAAACCAGAGGGGGAAAGGCTATCATACTGGGGGAAAGAGGGAAAATATGGTAAAATAAGGTTAAAAAAATGAGGTAAAAATAAGGTATAATGTCATGAAGAGGCAAAGAAAACCTAATATAATTGAGGGAAAGAAGGGAAGGAGATGAGCATTGTGTAAATCTTACCCTCATCAGATTGGGCTCTAAAAATTTTTATTAGACACATTTGGTTTCACAGAGAAACTTGTCCTTCCTTAAAGGGAAGTGGGAGGGAAAAGAGGAAAAGAAAGGGATAGACCAGGAAAAGGGAAATTAGAAGAATCAAGGGAAAGAAGTTAAATAGGGGGAAGGGTTCTAAAGGGGGGAGGTTTATTTGTGGGAAGGGGTCATCAAAAACAAAATACTGACAAGGGGGGAAGGGAGAAAGGGGAAAGGAAAGGGAAAAGGAAAAGAGAAAGGAAAGGGAAAAGCATAACTTGGGTAAATAAGATGGCAGTAAATACAGAATTAGTTATTCTAACTGTGAATGTTAATGGGATGAACTCTCCCATAAAGTGGAAACAGATAGCAGACTGGATTAAAAACCAGAATTCAACTATGTTGTGTAGAAGAAAAACATCTAAAGCATAGTGACACATACAGGGTGAAGGTAAAAGGCTGGAGCAGAACCTATTATGCTTCAGGTGAACAAAAAAAAAAAAGCAGGGGTAGCAATCCTGATATCAGATCAAGTAAAAGCAAAGATAAATCTAATCAAAAGAGATAAGGAAGGAAACTATATTTTATTAAAGGGTACCATAAATAATGTAGCAATATCAATACTAAATATATATGCACCAAGTGGCATAGCATCCAAATTCCTAGGAGACAAATTAAGAGAGATGCAAGAAGAAATAGACAACAAACTATACTAGTGGGGGATCTCAACCTTGCTCTCTCAGACTCAGATAAATCAAACCACAAAATAAATAAGGAAGAAACTAGGGAGGTACACCAATTGTTAGAAAAGTTAGGTATGATAGATCTTTGGAGAAAATTGAATGGAGTCAATAGGGAGTTTACTTTTTTCTCAGCAGTTCGTGGAACTTATGCAAAAATTGACCACATATTAGGGCATAAAAACCTCAAAATCAAATGCAGAAAAGCAGAAATAGTAAATGCATCTTTTTCAGATCATGATGCAATGAAAATCACATGCAATATAAGGCCAGGAGAAATAGACCAAAAGTTAATTGAAAAGTAAATAATCAAACATTGAAGAATGAATGGGTGAAAGAGCAAATCATAGACACAATCAATAATTTCATCCAGGAGAATGACAATAATGAGACAACATACCAAAATTTGTGGGATATGGCCACAGCGACTATAAGGGGCAATTTTGTATCTCTACATGCTTATTTGCATAAAATAGAGAAAGAAGAGATCAACAAATTGGGCTTATTATTAAAAAAAAAACTAGAATAAGAACAAATTAAAAACCCTCAATGAAATACCAAATTGTAAATTCTAAAAATAAAAGGAGAAATTAATAAAACTGAAAA
The DNA here is from genome assembly GCA_023553655.1 of Myrmecobius fasciatus. NCBI lineage: Eukaryota > Metazoa > Chordata > Mammalia > Dasyuromorphia > Myrmecobiidae > Myrmecobius > Myrmecobius fasciatus. Next base: position 230,771 of record JAJPUD010003557.1, on the reverse strand, counting down.
TAAGAAAACTAATGAGTTAATAAATAAAATTAAGAGTTGGTTTTATGAGAAAACCAACAAAATAGATAAGCCTTTAGTTAATTTGATCAGAAAAAGGAAAGAGGAAAATCAAATTGTTAGTCTCAAAAATGATAAGGGAGGACTTTTCTCCAATGAAGAAGAAATTAGAGTAATAATTAGGAGTTACTTTGCCCAACTTTATGCCAGTAAGTTTGATAATCTAAATGAAATGGAGGAATATCTACAAAAATATAGATTGCCCAGGTTAACAGAAGAGGAAATAAATTATTTAAATAACCCCATTTTAGAAAAAGAAATAGAACAAGCTATTAACCAAATCCCTAAGAAAAAAATCTCCAGGGCCAGATGGATTTACATGTGAATTTTACCAAACATTCAGAGAACAATTAATTCCAATACTATAGCAACTATTTGAAAAAATAGGGACAGAAGGTATAGTACCAAATTCCTTCTATGATACCGATATGGTGCTGATAACTAAACCAGGTAGGGTGAAAACAGAGAAAGAAAACTATAGACCAATTTCCCTAATGAATATTGATGAAAAAATTTTAAATAAGATTTTAGCAATGAGATTACAGAAAGTCATCCCCAGGATAGTACACTATGACCAAATAGAATTTATACCAGGAATGCAGGGCTGGTTCAATATTAGGAAAACTATCAGCATAATCAATTATATTAATAGCCAAACTAACAAAAACTATATGATTATCTCAATAGATGCATAAAAAGCATTTGATAAAATCCAAAACCCATTCCTATTAAAAACACTAGAGAGTATAGGAATGAAGAGGCCTTTCCTTAAAATGATTAGTAGCATCAACTTAAAACCATCAGCAAGCATCCTGTGTATTGGAAACAAACTAGAACCATTCCCAATAAGATCAGGAGTGAAACAAGATTGCCCACTGTCACCATTAATATTTAATATTTTATTAGAAATGTTAGCTTTGGCAATAAGAGAATAAAAAGTGATAAAAAGAATTAGAGTAGGTAATGAAGAAACCAAATTATCACTCTTTGCAGATGACATGATGGTATACTTAGAAAACCCTAGAGACTCAACTAAAAAACTACTAGAAACAATTCACAACTTTAGTGAAGTTGCAGGATTCAAAATTAATCCACATAAATCATCAGCAATTTTATATATTACCAGCAGCAAGAGATACAAAAAGAAATTCCATTCTGAATAACGAATGATAGCATAAAATATTTGGGAATCTATTTGCCAAGGAAAAGTCAGAAACTATACGAACTAAACTACAAAACACTTTCCACACAAGTAAAATCAGACCTAGTCAATTGGAAAAACATCAAGTGCTCTTGGGTAGGCAGAATGAATATAATAAAAATGACAATACTATCCAAACTAATCTACCTATTTAGTTCCATACCAATCAAATTCCCAAGAAATTATTTTACAGATCTAGAAAAAAATAGTAGCAAAGTTCATTTGGAAGAACAAAAAGGTCAAGAATTTCAAGGGAATCAATTTAAAAAAAAGGCAGATGAAGGTGGCTTTGCTGTACCAGATCTAAAACTATATTACAAAGCAGCAGTTATCAAAACCATTTGGTACTGGCTGAGAAATAGAGCAGTTGATCAGTGGCATAGGATAGGATATCAGGACAATCTAGGCAATAACTTTAGCAATTTAGTGTTTGATAAACCCAAAGACCCCAGCTTTTGAGATAAGTACTCACTTTTCAGCAAAAATTGCTGGGAAAATTGGAAACTAGTGTGGAAGAAATTAGGGCTTGATGCACACTTAACAGCACATACCAAGATAAGATCTAAATGGATTCATGATTTAGATATAAAGAGTGATAATCGTAAGCAAATGAGAGGAACGTAGTATAGTTTACCTCTCAGACTTGTGGAGATGGAATAAATTTATATCCAAAGAATATATGGAGCTTTTAATTGAACACCAGATAGATAATTTTGATTATATTAAGTTAAAAAGTTTCTGTAGAAACAAAACTAATACAGACAAGATTAGGACGGAAGCATCAAATTGGGAAATCATCTTTACATTTAATGGTTCTTATAAAGGCCTCATTTCTAAAATATATAGAGAATTGTATCATATTTATAAGAATTCAAGCCATTCTTCAATAGATAAATGGTCAAAGGATATGAACAGACAATTTTCAGATGATGAAATTAAAACCATTTCTAGTCATATGAAAAGTTGCTCCAAATCCCTATTGATCAGAGAAATGCAAATTAAGACAACTCTGAGGTACCACTACACACCTGTTAGATTGGCTAAAATGACAGGAAAAGATAATGATGAATGTTGGAGGGGATGTGGGAAAACTGGGACATTAATACATTGTTGGTGGAACTGTGAACGGATCCAACCATTTTGGAGAGCAATTTGGAGCTATGCCCAAAAAGTTATCAAACTGTGCATACCCTTTGACCCAGCAGTGTGTCTATTGGTCTTATATCCCAAAGAAATCATAAAAGAAGGAAAGGGCCCCACATGTGCAAGAATGTTTGTGGCAGCCCTTTTTGTAGTGGCTAGAAACTGGAAACTGAATGGATGCCCATCAATTGGAGAGTGGCTGAATAAATTATGGTATATGAATGTTATGGAATATTATTGCTCTGTAAGAAACGACCATCAGGATGATTTCAGAGAGGCCTGGAGAGACTTGCATGAACTGATGCTGAGTGAAATGAGCAGAACCAGCAAATCATTATACACAGCAACAACAATATTACATGATGATCAATTCTGATGGACATGGCTCTCTGCAACAATGAAATGTCTCAAACCAGTTCCAGTTGTTCAGTGAAGAAAGCCATATACACCCAGAGAGAGGAATATGAAATGTGGACCACAAGATAACATTTTCATGCTCTCTATTGATGTTTTGCTTGCATTGTATTTCCTTTCTCCCGATTTTTTTTTGTAGATATGATTTTTCTTGCACAACAATGATAAGTGTGGAAATATGTATACATATATTTGACTTGTCAAATATTTTAACATAATTAATATGCAGTGGACTTCCTGCCATGTAGGGGAAGGGAGGGGACTGGGGGGAAAATTTGTAATGGAAAGCTCTGTAAAGATCAATGCTATGGAACTACTCATACATATGCTATGCAAATAAAAAGATTTAATAAAAAAAAGTGCCATATGTTTGGGGAACCTCCCATGTTCCCTTTTCTACCAAATTTTCCCTTATTCCCTTTAGTGGGGACATTCTCAGTCTCACTTTCAGTAGTCAATTCTTTTCCACTAAGATAGTTGTTGATAAGCTCTAGGGTGATTTATTTCTCCCAGGGATAGTTTCACAATTAACCATAGATTCTCTACACCTGAAAAGCCTTCAAGAAGAAATGAATCTCAATTCATTCTCCAACTCATAAATGGTCAAAAGATATGAACAGAATTTTCAGACGAAGAAATTGAAACTATTTCTAATCACATGAAAAGGTGTTCCAAATCACTATTGATCAGAGAAATGCAAATTAAGATAACTCTGAGGTACAGCTACACACCTGTCAGGTTGGCCAAAATGACAGGAAATGATAATGACGAATGTTGGAGGGGATGTGGGAAAACTGGGACACTGATACATTGTTGGTGGAACTGTGAACGTATCGAACCATTCTGGAGAGCAATTTGGAACCATGCTCAAAAAGTTATCAAACTATGCATACAATTTGACCGAGCAGTGTTTCTACTGGGCCTATATCCCAAAGAGATTTCAAAGGAGGGAAAGGGACCCACATGCAAAAATGTTTGTGGCAGCCCTTTTTGTAGTGGCAAGAAACTGGAAATTGAAAGGATGCCCATCAATTGGAGAATGGCTGAATAAATTATGGTATATAAATGTTATGGAGTATTATTGTTCTGTAAGAAACAACCAGCAGGATGATTTTGGAGAGGCCTGGAGAGACTTGCATGAACTGATGCTGAATGAAATCAGCAGAATGAGGAGAACATTATACAAAGCAACAAGACTATACGATGATCAATTCTGATGGACATGGTTCTCTTCAACAATGATGTGATTCAAACCAGTTGTGCTGCGATGAAGATAGTCATATACATCCAGAGAGAGGCCTGTGGGAACTGAGTGTGGACCACAACATAGCATTTTAACGCTTTCTGTGAATATTTCCATGCATTTTGTTCTTCTTAGGTTGTTTTTTTTCTTCTCTCTTTCTAGATCTGATGTTTCTTGTGCAGTAAGATAACTGTATGGATCTGTATACATATATTGGATTTGTCATATAATTTATCATATTTAGCATGTATTAGATTACCTGTCATCTAGGGGTGGGGGTGGGGGGAAGGAGGGGAAAATCTCGGGAAAAAAAGTTTTTTGCAAAGGTCAATGTAGAAAAATCACTCATATGTTTTGTAAATAAAAAGCTTTTAATAAAAAAAAGAAGAAGAAATGAATCTCTCCATGACTGGTTGATAGTAGAGATATTTGAAGAAGGGAAGAGGAATTTCTTGGCACCCTTTAAATCATACCATGTAGGCATCTAACTATTCTGTTTATTGGTAACTGATCCAGGCAGTTAATCAAGCTGAGAGGGAGAGTGTGAAACAGGTAGATCAGAGCTTAAATGTCAACACTTTGGACTTTAGTTCAGGAAAATAAAGAAAATGCTAGAAGACAGTATAGTATGAACATTGAGGAAGGGTAAAGCTTGGCCTATACTGCCCATTGAACAATAGACAGCTTTGTTCATTGGTATGTCTGGCATTTTTTTTCCCCTTAGGGATTTTATCCTTTCAATCTACACAACTGAAATTTCATTCACTAAAATATTTCAAGGTATACAGTTTTGGATTGCATGGGGAGAAAAGCTTGTTCTGTCTTTCTTTTTTCCCCTAATAGTACCATAAAGGTGAACTGATATTATGTGCATACAACTTGGATCTGAAAGCAAGGAGTCACTGAGTTTGTGTGCTCTACCATTAGGCTGTAAACATTGCTGCACTCACAAGAAGGGTGTGACTTGTCAGTTTGTGCTCTGGGGGATTTGCAAGATTTCAGTGGGAGTTAGGCAGGAAAAGATGAAGTCCACATTTCAACAATTTAAACAAATACAGTTTTGTTCTTGGCAAATGAGCATTACAAAAACTTTCTGGCATTTTAGACCCTCCTCTTTACCCCCCTGCCAAAAATATATATATAGGGGCACACACACAATTAAGCAGGATTCTAGAATGATGTTTCCATGCCAAGTCTGGTTATGACTTTACAAAATAAAAACTGTTTCATAAAAATTTTATTCATTCCAAAATACTGCATTATCATTGCTTCCAATTAAAAATAATGTTGCTGATGTTTTCTTCTTGTTGTCCACATTATTATTTTCATAAGATAGAGAACTGGAAGAAACTATCTGATCTAATCTCTTTATTTTACAGATGGGAATTTGAGATGCAAACAAGTGAAATACCTTCTCATATCCATATTAGGAAGCAGGGACAGGATTTGAATCTATTATCTCAACCTCCCAATTCAATATTGTTTTCACTACATCATTCTGCTTCATTTGCTCATAAGTTGACAAACTGTACTTGACAAATTAGGAAAGAATGTAAATAATACATAATAGTTGATCACAGCCTTATCATGAGTTACTAAATGAAGTCAATTGAATATGAATTAATTAAATTATAAAGATGTGAGAGAGAGAGAAAGGATACCATCCCTTTCCTAGTCTATTCACAGGGATATGATATCTATACAAACATGTATGATATAAGATAATATGTGAAGGGATGATGGACATATTCAAACAAAGGACAATCGGAAAATATGAATAATGAGAGAATTTTTTATTATGGTTTGGGAAGGCATCATGAAGGAGGAAGTGGTATCCTGAAAGGAAGACAAAGGCTTCAAGACAAATGTTTGCAAAACATTTTGCATATATTATTTAATTCTCATTTAAAACCCTATAAAATGGGTACTATTTATTATCCCTACTTTGCTGATGAAGAAACTGAGAATGAGGTAAATCGAGTGTCCTTTTCAGGATCATACAGCTAGTTAATAAGCTTCTAAGGGAGGATTTGAATTCGTCTTCCAAATTTCAGGTCTAGTGCTCTATCTGTTAGATCGGTAGAATGTGTTAGAGGTAGGATTTGAACTCAGATCCTCAGGAATTATACAGTTAATAATCAAGTTAGAGCAGAACCAAAGATAGATAGAACCAAGTCAGAGTAGATCAAAGAATAGGTTGAGTCAATTCATGGTCCACTTTTTGATCTGATCTGATTTAATAATCCTGATTCTACAAAATATAATATTACTTAAAAATCTTAAAAATTTAAAACTAGAAAGGATCTTAGATATCACTTTATTTTTCTCATCATTGAGATTACACTATTTATACAAATGTTTCTTTCATATGTTACATTTGTAATTCTTTTTTTTTCTTTTGTAAGTGATAAAATTACTTACTTGGAGCCAGATGAAAGATTTCAGTAACCTAAAAGACCCAATATCCCTTATCAGGATTCTTTTTGATTACACAAATCAAGAGAAAGGGATTCTGATTTTTTTTTTCCTGGATTCTCTTTTCTTATCTTCTCTCTGATGGTTCACCCTAGTTGAAGAGATTGTTCTATCTCTATTGATCATGTTAATTAAACAGGAATTTCAAAATAAATCCCAGGCCACAAGTTTTGGAGGCTGACAGTGGTCTTCTCTTTGGAATGGTTCAGAATATGCATGTTTGATTTTTCATAGTAGTTGTATATTCCCCTCCCCTTCCCCTTCCTCTTTCTCCTCCCTTCTTTCTTCTCTCCTCCCCATTCTTCGTCTCCCTTCTTTCTTCTTTCTTCCTCCCCACCTCTCCTGTCTCTTTTTCTTTTTCCCTCCTCTCCTTCTCTATTTCTCCTCTTCTTCCTCCTCCTTTATTCTTGTCATTTTAAAGTATATAATACTTGAATACTTGCATCTTCCAAGGACCTGTTTTAAGACTAATGACTTTGATTTTGTTTTCTTCAATAATTTTATAGGATATCATTTAGCAATAGGATATGTTATATATGCATATATATGTGCATATATATATATATTCCTAACAGAAATAACAGTAAAACTATGATGTGTATACTGCTTTAAAGTTTGCAAAGTGCTTTATATATGCAATCCCATCTGATCCTTGTAACAATCCTGAGAGGTAGATGCTAATATTATCACTGTTTTAAGGGATAAGAAACTGACAATGAGACAAAGTAAGAATCTTCTTCAGGGTCACACAGTTTGTAAGCTTCTGAGGAAGGATTTGTATTCATCTCCCTACCTACTTGATTAACAATGCTTTCTATTTTACTATCTAGCTACTTCAAGCCAAAAACATTGCTGATATTCTATTCTAGGTTTCATTCTCTCAGATCCAAAGATCTAATCAGTCATTTTGTGTTTTCTAGATGCCTTTCCCTGGCAACGATCTGTTATCAGTAAGTGATTTAATATTTCTTGGACACTTTTAGTTGCTTATTGAAGCAGCTCATTAAATTCTAAATCAGGTTCTGAACTTCCAACAGATTGAGGAGATCTGTAGTGATCCACAGCTGTCCTAGGAAAGATTCAGACTCCTCAAGAAAGTCTGAGAGTCTCTGCAAATACTGATTTGGAAGGCACAAACTGGGTCTTACCTAATTTTTATATTTTCTCAAGAACCTAAAATGATGATTTACAAACCGTAGACATTAAAAAAAAATGATTGCTGAGTAAATGAATGGAATGAATGAGTCATTGGGTTTTCTGATCAGAAATTTGTTTGCTGGCTCACAGTAGCTCATATCAGGCCTTATCATTGTTAATGGAAAGTAGATTTCAGACAATTTTTTTCCTTTTAAAGGTAAATATAGAATTATTTTTTTTCATAGAGCATTATATAGAATGATTCACAATCTTAATTTTCATTCTTGAAAACTTTCATGATCTGATAAAGGTCCTCAGAGCCCTAGGTTTTTTTGTTTTTGTTTTTGTTTTTTTGTGGGGGGGGGAGGTTGAACCATGTTGGCAGCTCCACCCCTTGCTGTTAGAATACTTTACTTTAGACTTTATAAGATATCAGAATTATAAGAATAAGTGTACTGCTTGGTTTTGAGTGGATGAGTAAAAAATGAGCATTTCAATGCAGGGTATATTTATGAAATTCATCATAATTTTCAAAATCATGCTTTCTGTCTCTATGTGGAGACATTTATTCCTATCCATTTTTGGTCCAGTAAGGCAGAAAAATTCCTGCCTCAGCATTTTAACTTATGACATCACTTTAGCAAAAATAGGAAAAAACTTTGATATATTCATATGGCAATTACATTAAGGAAAAAGATGACTGTCCATTAGTCTTACTTATTGTACTAAGCCATCTGCATTTGTAAAAATAATAATAAACAATGATAAAATATGTCATCTCTACTCAGATGTTTAATAATAATTAAATAATGATCCCCAAGAAATCACTTGTTAACCATAATTGATTAAAGATAATTATTTTTTGTAATAAATAATAATCAATGATTTCTAGCAGCAATAATCTTGTTTATTTATTTAAAATGCTATGGCCACAGCAAATCTAGGCAGCTATGCTGGAAAATTAGTAATTTTGTTGAGCTAATGGATGATTTTCCACTAATCCATATACAAGAATGGTCTGTTAGGTTTATAATATTTTTAAAAATGAAACTGCTATAAATATCCTATCTGCTAGTTTGCTATTAAAAATAAATTACCTTAATACAACTTCTAACTATATTTAAAATGTTTAGTGATTAATCTGACAAAAGTCAGAGTAAATATGGGCATTAAAACCCAAGTGAAATTATGCTGACAAAATGCAAAATTTCAATTCTGGAAAAAAACAAACAGTCCTAATAGTCTATCACACTTACATATTTTTCCAAATGCATCACTCATGATTTTAGCTTTGGACAACTATTAAATCATTTCAAGAACTGATGTGTAACATTAAGAAGTGACACTTGCTATAATAAAGAGGTGACTAACAAACTGAATCATATACATTTCAGCTATAAAATCTTTTGGAATACTTATGCCTCATAGTAATTATTCTGTTTTTACATCTAGAAAAATCTGTAGGGCCAAAGAGAGACTTCAGAATACTGCTAGCAACTCATGATTATCTCCAGGAAGAGTATAACCTTGAAGTTCCATATTCAATAGATAGAAAGGGCCTAGGAGTTGCCTCAGGAGTTGTTACTCATCCTTTATACCTGTCATGCCCAGAAATATACAGTGGATCTGGGTTGGTCTCAGGTTTAGCTCTTGTGCTGCTAAACTATTTATAAAGGGATCATGGTTTTTCAAATTTAAAGGAGCAAAGAGAATTGAGAGAATGGAAGTTATTTGACTTTTCCCTTCCCTTCCCACCAGAGGCATAAGAAAATGCTACAGGACTGTGCATATTATTATAGGATGTTGAAAAACTTCAGATACTATAGAGTTTGACTTTACAAATTTAATCCCTCTTCTAGTCTTCACTTGCCCAGGTGAAAAAAAAAAAACACCAAAAAAAAACCCACCTCCACTCCAACCCCTAACTTCCAATTCCAAAAAGTGATTTTTATATGGTAATATTTCTAGTGCTATTATTTCTTTGACCACTATCCTCTGAACTTATCATTGACCTTCTAATATTGGATCAACAGAATAAATAACATGGTTCCTTACTGATTATTAGACAATTTATGAGACCTTAGGAGCCACCTAGATAAAAACCTCACTTTATGCAGTTGGGGCAATAACTGCCTAGAAATGGAAAATGATTTACTTAAGATCATACAGTTAGAAAGGGGCAAGAACTAGAACTCAGATATTCTGTTCTTTGGTCAAATGCACTTTCTAATCTATATCATGTTATTGGGATGTGAATTCATAATTATAGGATCTTTGCATTTTATTTATTTATTCATTTATCCATTTATTTAGTAATCTATTTTTGGGTTCTCACCTTTTTTTCATTATTTAAGATTTTATTTTCCCCCAGTTACATGTAAAACAAGTCTTAATATTTGCTTTTATAACTCTGAGTTCTAAATTTTCTCCCTTCCTTCCTCACTACCCCCTTCCCATTGAGAAGGCACATGTGCAGCTATGCAAAAAAAAAAAAAAAAAAAATGGGAAAGGAAACAGGCTTCCGCCCCACCTCCAGGAAAAACAAACAAACCCATAGTTAAACAAACCAACCTCAAGAAAAAAAAGTGGGGAAAAAAGTTTGCTTCAATCTGCATTAAGACACAATCACTTCTTTCTCTGGGTATGGATAACATTTTTCATCATAAGTCCTTCATAGTTATCGTGGATCATTGTATTACTAAATGAGAATAGCAAAGTCATTCATAGCTGGTTATCTTAGAAGATTGTTGTTACTTTGTGCACAAGACATTTTACTTTTCATGAGCTCATGGAAGTCTTTCTAGGTTTTCCAGAGAGCATCTCTTCTTATATAGCACAATGGTCTTCCATCATAATCACAAACCACAATTTACTTAGCTATTCCCCAATTTATGGGCATTCCCTCAATTTCCAATTTTTGCACGAGAAAAGAGCTGTTATAAAAAATTTTGTTCATATATATCCTCTTAGATTCTTTGCATTTTAGAAACAGAAATTTCCATGTGTCCCTTGCCTTACAATAGATGTAGTAGACTGATGAAGAGAACTTGATCATCTTGTTGAGAGTAGAAGGAGGAGGAGACTGAGATCTAGAGAGTTCAGGTGACACATACAAGGCAACACAGCTATTTTGTGGCAAAGTTAAGAAATTAAAATTTAAAGCTTATGAATTTTGTGGATAGGTTTTTATAAAACTTAAGGTTTAATAAGAATATGAAGTATTTTTGTGCCTCTAGATCCTCAGTACCTGCTACCCCAAGAATCCATAATGTTATTGAGTAAAATAATCTAAAAGGAGTCTATAAATATTTTTATTGATGAAAATAATAACTATAATTGTGAACAAAGCTCATCTGATTTAATTTATTGCATGTGCATATGTCCATATGTGTGAATTCATTTTTGTTCATGCATGTGTATGTGGGAGAAGGATATGGGTGGAGGAGGGGAGAAGAAAGATTTTTAAATCTTTTTTCTGCCTTTAGGAAATTTGGAATTTCAATTAAATTTGATTAATTTGTATTGTTACTACATGAAAAATATATAAAAAATACTAAAAACTAGTATTCATATAATATTTTATTGCCCTTTACATATAGTATCTCATTTGATCTTTGTAACAACACTGTGAAGTAGCTGCTATGATTATTTTCATTTTACAAATAAGGAAGCTGAAGTTGAGGAGAGAGGGAAAGAGACAGATAGAGCGTTACAGACCAACAGAAAGACAGAGAGACAGAGGGAGAGAGAGGAGAAAAGGAGAGAAAGTAAATAACATGCTCAGGGTCTCCCTGATAGGATATCAACTCATGTCTTCCCAATTCTGGCTCCATTCCTTTAAGCCACTAAGCCATCTAGTTGTCTCATGAAATAGAAGAATGTTTAAGCCTAAAAGTACTTCTCATTATAATTTTAAGGAAATTAGTGTATTTCAGAGCTAAAATAAAATAAACAAACAAAACCTTGCCTTCCCCCAGTCTCACATCTTACTTTTACAGAAATAACTGTCTGAATTTTTTTTTTCACGAAAACAGCCTAACACTATATTTTTAAGTTTTCAAACTCAGTTATCTGGATCTATCAACTCCCAACATTGGTGTCCTACAATGCAATATTATTACCTCTAAATGGAAAAAGAGAAGACAATATCTCAGAATACACTTACATCATCCCATTCCTATGTAGACAAAGAAGTCCTATTTTCAAAGGCCCAGGCCTTCTATTCACATGCTTTGCAGAAAAACAAAACAAAACAAAATAAAAAATCCTAAAACAAGGTTTCTTTCTAGTTCTAACAACTGTTAATTCAGTGATTAAAAAATAAGAGAGAACTTGCAAAGATAATCAAGAGTATACTAAATGGTTAGATTGTAAGGAGTCACTGGCTACCCTGAAGTGAAGCAAGAAGGACTCAGTAAAGACTAAGTAATGTTGCAAGCCAAGACAAGCTGGAGTAAGTATTGAGTGATTATATACCCGTACTTTACAAAATTAATATATCCTTTGTTTCCTGAGATTCTCTCACAATGTAAGCCTCTATAAGTATGGAACGTTGCAGTGGTAATGAGAGAGAGGGGCAGTGCCAGGGAAGCAAAACGAGAAGGAAAGGCCAAAAATCTCAGGAGGATGTTTAGAGAATTCCTTCTCATTTCAGGGGAGCTGGACCTCAAAAATTATCCAGCAGAAGCAGAAGCAGCTAGAAAGTATTGCATTCAGGATTTCATTACACTTGTATAAATATATTCTATTCCATATTTCCTTTAAATTCTCAACGGGATTCAATTTAATACAATCAATATTCACCAGATACTTGCTACATTCAATTCACAGTATTAGATTTCTGTTTTTCCACCTCTGCTACAATCAGTCCTCTTCAGAATCTTAAATTTCTTCTTGGTTATCAATCAATTAACATTTATTAAGCATCTATTATGATCCAGACTCTATGCTAGATTCTGGGGACTCCTGCTTTCAGTCTCTTTTCTTTCCCAACTATCCTTCACTCTTCTGCCCTGGAAATTTTCTTATTCTATTCATGTTATTCCTTAATAGGAAGCTACCCTCTCTGAGCTACCTCCCCAACTTGGCATTCCCAACTTTTAGGTTGAGTTCCCAGGGAGTGACTACTACCTCAAATTCAAGGAACTCTGCAGATCCATGCTATTAATACCATATCTCACGATACTACCTACCTCCTATGGCCAACCTTATTATTGTCCTTAGTCAGTAAACATAATTAGCTCAAACAAAGGCATTTCTAAAATGGCAAAGGAGGAATAATAACTACAAAATAATTCTCCCCTTTCCCACAGACCTGGCACACATTTTTCTATAGACTGACTCACCATAAGTGATAAGGGTAGACCATATACCTAGGGGCTGCTCTGAGAGGCAAAATCAATTTTATTGATTTATTGATTGAAAAAGGACAAAAGAACCAATATGTGTTAACAGAGATGGTATTCTTAAGGGGAAGAAACAGCAGGACACTACGAAGAGAGAAAGGAATGTATATTAGCAAAGCCTTTGTACAGTGTCAAACCCAAAGGTACTCCGTATGACCCAAAGCTCCCTTTTCAATCCTTGTTCTTTTTCAATCAATAAACACTTATTAATTGCTTACTTATGCCCACCATTCCCTACTCCAAATAGCAGGCATTATGTAAAGCAAGGGGGATAAAAAATAGGCAAAAGATAATCCTCTCCCTCAAGGAGTTTATAATCAAATGAAGGAGATAAGCAAATACACAAAAAAGTTGTATGTGTGTTCCTCTGTGTGTGTGTGTGTGTGTGTGTGTGTCTGTGTATGTGTGTGTGTGTGTGTGTGTGTGTGTAATAAATAGGAAATAATTAACAAAAGGGGATATGGAATTAAGTAGAGTTCGAAAAGCCTTCCTGTAGAAGGTAGAATTTTAGTTGGGACTTAAAGGAAACCAGGGAAAGCAGTAAAGAATGAGAAGGGATAGCATTCCAGACATGAGAACAGCTAAAGAGATTTTCTGGAGCTATGAAATGAATTACCTTATGCATAGAATAACAAGGAGCTCATTTTCTTTGGATGAAAGAGTATGTGGCAGGGTGTAAGGTATAAGAATGCTAGACATTTGAGAAGCTAAATTATAAAGGACTTTAAATGACAAACAGAAGATTTTGTTTTTGATTCTAAAAGTGATAGGGAGCCATTGGAGTTTATTGAGGAGGATGACATAGTCAGATCAGTCTGGCTTATGCCCTAACTACAGGGATACTTCTCTCTCTCTCTCTCTCTCTCTCTCTCTCTCTCTCTCTCTCTCTCTTTTTTCTGTAACTGATTTTCTTCTCTGTAGTCAGGGTCAATCTTCTCAGATCTGCCTCTGTTTCCATTGACTATCTTTATTGACTCAGTATACCTATAGTCATGCTACAAGATATTATGGTTAAAGAGTAAATGAGGTGGTGAGAATATTGTTCCCTCCCCTGCTGCCATCTGATTAAAGCAAAGAGTATCTTCTCTCACGAGTTAGATTCTTTTTCCATAATGGATCATTCTGTCTGTTGCCAGGGTGCATACTTCACAATTGTCTCTTGAGTCCACTTTTTCTATATAGCTAGTTTTCTCTTTTCAAGTCTCCTTGGGGGCATGGACAATCTTTTCCAGGCAATGACAAACTCGAATTCCATAAAAGAGAAAATCTTCCCTTTTAACACTGAAAACTTTTCACTTTGTTTATAACATCAATATCTTTTTTGATTTCCATTATCTTACTCTTCTGTTATTTCAACTGTGCTGGATAAAGAGAATGGATTGATCAGGGCTATCCTGACCAACTTCTTCATCTCAACCATAATAATAAGTGTTTCATAGTTTACAAAGCAATTTAATCACAACATTGTAAATTATTCCATATTTTGGTGCCTTTTCCCCCCAAGCTGTTAATTGTCTTTTTATAATTTTCCTGCATTGCTCTGATTTCTTTTCCCACTTTTTCTTTTACCACTTGTATTTGATTTTTAAAATAAAATTTTAGTTCTTCCAAGATTCTTATTAGATTTGTGTTCAATACACATTTTTCCTCCCTCATCTCTCTGAAGCTTTGCTTGTAACTGTTTTAACATTGTTGTCTTCTTCCGAGTTTGTGTGTTGACTTTCTCCATTACCATATAGCTTTTTTGTGGTCAGGTTATATTTATTGTTGTTGTTGTTGCTGTCTGCTAATTTTTTCCAGATTATTTCTTGACTTAAAACTTGTTCAAATAGGGCTCTGTTTTCAAGTGGGGATGAGTTAGCACTGTGCCCAATGTCAGGCTTTTTCACATCACTGTTTTCAGAGCTTATTCTGGGGGGTTGAGTTTTTGGTGTTTCCAAGTTGGTATGATCTCGGGAGAGTTGTGTTCACTACTTTCTTGCCCTGTGTTCTGGTCTGTGCTCCAAAAAGGCCCCTGATCCCCAAGGCCCCTGCTCTATTGTGACCAAAAGTATTATTCTCTACTTTAACATTGTGACTCAGAACAGGGTATAGGCAATGGGATTACCAAATAACTCCTCATCCTGTGACAAGTGCTAGTATAGGAGTCCAATATAATCTCTTTTTGACCTGATCCATTTTCTTTCTCTGGGCTGAGAGATGCCAAAGTTGCTGCCTCCATTGTCACAATTGCCTCCTAAGCTTATAACTAGTGGTACTGTCTTGGGGGGTCCAAGTCAGCTTCCATTCCAGTGTCATATACTTATCCTTTCAACCTCCTTTCTTGGGCTGAAAAAATGTCTCACCCTGACCTCTTGTTGACTCTGCTGCTTTAGAATTTGATTTGAGACCCTTTTCATCTTTTCACTCTGCTTTTTATATGACCATAGGGCTTCCTTTGCTTAAAATGCATGTATGGCTCTCTGGTATCTACAGTATCTATCAGGCATGCACAGCACTCTACTTTTTCTCTCAGATCCTTCCTATCCTTTCCCCACACAAGTCTCCTGCACATAATTTACATTCTAGCTAAATTGAACTATTTTCTGTTTCCTGTTCTTATCCTGTTCTTCGTTAACTCTATTCCTTCACATTGGGAATGGACTTCCCTCTCATCTCCAGAACTTAAGTCCCTCCCATATTTCAACACACAAACCAGATGTCACTTCCTGATTGCATTCTGACTCTACCCATTCCCCTCCCCTCAGCTGAAAGCTATCTCACCTTCCTCAAATTTTTCATACCATTTTGCCATGTCTTCACTATTGACCTTGGAACAATAGTCATTTGTATGCATCTCTTTCCTTCCATTAAATTATAGACTCCCTGAAAGCAGATTCTGTATAGCATTCAGCATTTATCATAGAGCCTTGCACATAGCAGGTGCCTAATGGGTGCTGATTAAATTGAATCCGGCGTCTATTTTCCATTCCTTTTTCTTTCTCATGCTTTTTTCCTCTTCTTCTTATTTTCCTTTCAGAACATGACTAATGTGGAAATATGCTTAAAATGATTGTATATGTATATCCTGTATCCAATTTTTTGCTCTCTTTGGGAAGAGAGAGGTAAGCAAGGGAAGAAGGGAGAAAATATTTGGAACTCAAAATATTACAAAAATGAATATTGAAAATTATCTTCACATGTAATTGGAAAAATAAAATATAATTGAGGAAAAAAATTATTTCCCATGCTGTGACAACCAGGTTGAGGGTAATCAAAGGGTCTCAGACTCATTGGTAAATTAGGGGAATGTTTATCCCAGATATGTGAATACCCCCAGGAGAAAGGGAAGATGAGAACAATTTGTCCCAATGGCCATGAATGTGGCTGAAGGAGGTGCTGTGGAGCACTAAGAGCTTGATCAGACACTGAAGAAACCAAAGAACACACTTCTGCATCCTTGACCATTGCCAGTCATCTTGACTTTTGTTCTGCAATTGGACTCTGATTACTCTGGAAGAAGAATGAGGTTGATAACTTTGTTCAATTCTACTTCATTTAAATCCAATATATGTGTGAGTCAAGACATCACACTGTTATGTCACTGGTTCTCTTTGAAAATGAAGGACAAACAACATCTCAAGACCAAGCACTCAACTCAAAGAAAAATGAAAATAAAGGAAAATAAAGGAAATATATCTTACCCTGCCTTTCATAGGTTCATCACTAAAGAGTCCATACTGTACCTCACATATAGTAAGCATTGAATAACCATTTCATGATTGAATGAAGGAGAAACTCAAGAAATAAAGCCAAAAGATAATATTACTCCACAGATAGTGCAGAAGATAGACAATTCAACTTCTAAATTGGAAGACATGACATCAAATTTGGGGACATTAATTCTATGACCCTGATAAAATCAACTAACCCTTCTTCCCTAGTTTCCTTCTTTGTAAAATGAGAATAATAAGAGTATCAACATAAAAAAATTTCTGTGAAGATCATAACATGTAAAGCACTGTAAACCTTAAATTACTCTGTAAATATTAGGTCTCATTATTATTATTATTATCATCAAGGAAAGAAATTGGAACTGTCTTTTCATAGGGAACTACCAGATGAGGAAACTTTCCCAATGCATTTTCCCTATAAGTTGTGCTGTTAGAGTTGTTTAGGAGTCAACTTAGAAGTTCTTTGTCTTTCCCAAGATGTCACAACCAAGGGGCAGCTAGATAGTACAATGGATAGAGCACCAGCCCTAAAGTCAGGAAGACCTGAGTTCAAATGTGACCTCAGACACTTAACA
The DNA here is from genome assembly GCA_023553655.1 of Myrmecobius fasciatus. Lineage (NCBI taxonomy): Eukaryota > Metazoa > Chordata > Mammalia > Dasyuromorphia > Myrmecobiidae > Myrmecobius > Myrmecobius fasciatus. The sequence continues at coordinate 213,408 of JAJPUD010003557.1, read as the reverse complement.
CTTCCCAGCTGTGTGACCCTGGCAAGTCACTTAGCCCAAGTTGCCTCAGGAAGGAAAAAAAAATGTCACAACCAATATGTGTCAGAAGTGGGACCTGAAACCTATTTTCTAGGCTAACTCTCTATCCACTATGCAGTGATGCCTCTCATTATTATTCATGATAATAAAATAATTGACCGCATAATGCATTGGACAAAGCACTGGATTTGGAGTAAAGAAGGCCTGGGTTCAAATATTGGATCTACTTCTGGATCAATCACAGAACTTTAATTGGCTCTAAATTCATTATCTAGATCTATCTACATCTATTTATATCTCTATACCTTATCTCTGTATTAGAATTGTTCAAGTACATAGTGCAAATGTTTCAGTATCAGGGGGATTTTTGAATCTCTCATCAAGTTAGGCAATTAGAATTAATTTTATGAGGATAAAATAACTAAAGCTTCTTAGCAATTACTGTCTCTGTTAGAGGACAAATTTCCTGCAACAACAGTTGAAGAATTATTGTTCAGTAGTTCAATAGTGTCTGACTCTTCATGACCTTTGGCCCATACTGTTCATAAGATTTTCTTGGTAAAGACACTATAGTGTCCTCCCCCAGTAGATTAAGGCAAAGAATAGTTAAGTGTCTCAGGGTTACACAGCTAGTAAATGTCTGAGACCAGATATTAACACAGGTTTTCCTGACTTCAGGCCCAGCGATATACCTATTGAGCTATTTAGCTACCTCCTGTTGTTGAATTATAATTATACTAAGTTTAAATTATAATATTTTGTGGTTGCAAAGTAGACATACACAAGAACAACTAATGGAGAATTGTGCAGGAAAAATAGCATCAAAGATATTACCAGAGATGTATGATCAGAAAAGGAAATGGGTCAATCCCACTGTGAATATAAAAGACAACTAATAGAATAACTTTATGCACCACTGGTTTCCAGTAATAGTAAGAGATCCATAGAAAGATCCTTAGCATATTAGGCAGATTGTTTATGAAGGATTGATTCAGGGACATAGATGAGAACCACATTGATTAAAATGGTGTGGATGAGTTACCATTTTTACTCTTTTGCCTGAGAGGAATTGAAATATTAATGGGTATTCTAATGTAGAAACTCCTGGCATTTCCCCAACTTGCATTTAAATTGTTAGGGTCTTCAAAAATCTGATCACCCTCAGATTCTAAGATTAGCTCTATAGGTCCTCTTTCCCACTACTGTTTGCTCATGAGCCCCAACCTGTGTGATGATCTTAACATCAAGAACTCATTGAATGGAACATGACTATGATTGGATAATGTATCTGTTTTCAGAAGTTCCAGAATAGGTAAAATTTGGGATAGTGTAGCATTGTTCATTAAGATTGTATGGTCATGTAAAAAAATTAAGAACTCAAATGGTGGATGCATGGTGATGAATATTTATGGTTGAAAGTCAATGGAGTGAAAAACAGAAGCTATAATGTATGGATAGCATACTAAATAGATAAAGTGTTTGTGAAACATCATAAACCCAGAGACATGATATGTTGATCAACCACTGTCTTTGGTGATTCCCACCTTATGGTTAAGACTTCTCTTAAAGAGAAACACACTTGAGTTTGGCAGAGAAGCAACCTTTTAACCCAAATTTAGACCACTGTCATAAAGTTTTGGGCTCTTCCAAAAGATAGTTTCCCCCAGTAACAATCAACCAGGAGATATAAATAGCTATTAGCAAATCACTGACTTAAATGACATAGCAAGAATAGTAATTATAAAACATTCTCCCATAAACCTGGGACACATTGTCCTACAAATACATACATATATACAGCACACATGAAAAAAGTTAACAAAAAACTTAGAGTAATGATGTTTGTAGATGTGTAGAATACATATATCAAGAGTAATTTATGTCTACTAGCATGGCAGAGCTTTATAAATGTTAAATCTTATGTAGCTCCCATTTTGTATAGCATCTTTGTTGGGAGGGTTGCTCAGCAACTATACTTCTCTCCATAGTTCAAATTTTGATTGTGAGGGCTGGCTCCTTAAAGCAACTTCTTTTAAATAATTTTCTCTATGCATCTACTTCTGTCTGGAATATGTCTACTCCCTTCCTGATGTAGAATCTCCTACTGGCCTATTACTTCTGGTAATATGGTTTGTGGAGGGAGGGAAAAAATTATCCTTCCTGCTTGCTCCCCTCTGATACAGGTATAGGGTGTCTCCTTCATAACTACAATCCACTCTAAAACTCTGAAACATGACCACAATCCATCCATTTAAAATCCATGAGAACATTACTAACTTTCATGCTCAACCATGTTCTTTTCCTAATGATCCAATTAGAGAAATATTCAAACCTTATAAAGGGATTATGACATATATACAGGCTTATGCATTAAAAATGAATTATTTGTAACTATAGTCTGTGATTACAACTAATTTGGAGAGGAAGGGGAGTTATCTTATTGTTTGGCAGAGACAAAGTAAGCAAGGATGTGGTAGAAGATATAGTGGTAGATTAGGGTCAAGTGTAGGCTTTATTTCATAGTCAATGACAAGCGACCAAAGGCTAATAAGTCTAAATAAATAAATAAATAAATAAATAAATAAATAAATAAATAAATAAATAAATAAATAAATAAATAAATAAATAGATAAATAAATAAATAAATGAATGAAAAAAAAAAGTGTTTTAAGAACCACTGGTATAACAGAGGCTAAAGCTGTTGAAGTGTAATACAGCTGATGTGCTAACAGATTTTGGCTTTGTGCCTTGTTTTGGACTATAGGTAGCCCAGCTTCCATTCATTAACATATACAATTCAATTGGCTACTCAAAAATTTAATAACATTTAGATCTCTGTCAAAGTTCCAGGATCTAGGAGGTAGCGATGAGGTGTTTTAAGATTGTATAAATAAATAATCAACCACAAACTCACTGAATGAATTCTTTATTTTGTCACAACTGTTGGCATGTTGTTTAGTTATAGTCATGGTTGGTTGTCACGTAGCTCTGTTATACTCTCTCTGCCTGTTTTTTTGTTTTGTTTTGTTTTGTTTTTCAATATAAAATAGAGGAAACAGACAATGCTGCCCTAGAAATGAAGGCTTAGGTTTTATATGTGATGACAAAACCCTCAGAAGTCACAAAATGTTCTGGTAAAGGTTGTATAAAGTTAAGGTAAGAAGAAACTTTAGAGATCACCTAGTTTTATAGGATCATTGAGTTGATTTGGAGGTGACCTTTGTATTTATATTATCTAACCCAGTCATTTTAGAGTTCAAAAAGCTGACCCCAAGAGAGGTTAAGACTTTTTTTATGGTCACCATGGTAGTAAGGTAATAAATCAGGAAAGGTCCAACACTATGATTTTAAATATGAGAAAACTAAGGTTAAAGTGGGCAAGTGACTTGATCATAGAGCTGCCAAAGCCAGGGCTTCTTTTTTGGGTCTTCTGGTGCCAAATTATTTTTATACATGATATTGTTTCTCTTGAGAGACTTTGTTGCTAAAAAGGAAAAAAAATTACAAGTGTGGACGTGTTTTTGATCATGACTGGTATTACTAGTACCAGAAATTAAAAGGCTTTCTAAATTGTCTTTGGTTGCTTTTTTGTTTGTTTGTTTGATTTTTAACCTACCTGTATCCATGCCATCTTCACATTGGTCATATTTTTATTATATTTTTCCCATGAATATCTTTGAAAACCCTTCCCATTGGGGCAGCTAAGTGGTTCAGTGGATAGAGCATCATCCTTGAATTCAGGAGAACCTGAGTTCAAATCTGGTCTCAGATACTTAACACTTCCTAGCTGTGTGACCCTAGGTAAGTCACTTAACTCCAAATGCCTCAGAAAAAAGAAAAAAGAAAGAAAACCTTCACATATAGCTTTAGCACTCATCACATGTCACATCTTGAGAATGTATTTCAAAGCCATCTGATAAGAGCAAGAGGTAAAGAACAGATGAAGTCTACTTATTACACTGGTATCTAACCTCAAACACACACATATTGAATAGAGACCCTTTAGAGGATTTTTGGAAGGAAATAGGATAAAAGACCACAGGATGATGGATTTAGAGTCAGAATGGGTATTGAAGATCATTTTAATCCAACTCTCCTCTTTTTATAGATGATGAAATATGACTAGGAAGATAAAATTCAATCAAGTGAATTTAGAGATAATCTAATCCACACTTTTATTTTACAAATAAGAAAATGGAATCCCAATGAAGTTAAGTCATTTTCCTCGGGTCAAATAAATAATCAGATAGTTGTGTTGGTGCTAGTCATTGAATAATCATCTTCTGATTCTAAATCTAATATTCAAATAAAAACAGTTTCTTTGGGACTATATATCCCCACTTTATAGATGAGAAGGAGAGGAAATGAATAAGCCTTTATACAGCACCTACTATATACCATGTACTGCATTGCTTTTACAAATATTATCTTATTTGCCCTCATAACAACTCATTTTTGTAACATAATATAATATGCTATATACATAGCACCTTACTCCCAGGATTGTTGAATAGATACAGTGAGATATTTCTAAAGTTCTTTGAAAACCTTAAATAATTGTATAAATTCTATTATTATTATTTATTGCTTTTTATTTTTAATTGTATTTTATTCCCCCCAGTTACATGTCCAAAAAAAAAATTTAACACTCATTTAAAAAATATTTTCAGTTCCAAATTTTTCTCCCTCTTTTTCCCTCTCCCCTCTTCCAAAAATTGTAGGCAATTTGATATAGTATAAGCATGTGCTATAGTGTCAATCATAGTTCCATATTAGTCACAGTTGGGAAAGAAAAAAAAGAGCAAAAGGGGGAAACATAAGAAAGAATAAAGATTCAATCTGAATTGAGCCTATCATTTTCCATTGTGAGTCCTTTGTACTTGTCTTGGATCATTATGTTGCTGAGATAAACTGAATCATTCATTGTTGATTGTCACAAAATGTTGCTAATACTATATACAATGCTTTCCTGATCCTGCTTATTTCAACTTTACATCAGTTTGCACAAGTCTTTCCAGGTTTTTCTGAAATCTACCTGTTCATCATTTCTTACTCATGTATCACAGCTTGTTCTGCCATTCCACAATTGATGGGAATGCCCCTTATTTCCAATAGTTTGCCACCACAAAAAGGGCTACTGTAAATAGTTTTACACATGTAGATCCTTTCCCCTTTTTTTATGACCTCCTTGGATTACAGGCCAAGTAGTGGTATTCCTGGATCAAAGTGTATGCAGTTTGGTTGCCTTTGGGGCAGAATTCCAAATGATTCCCCAGAATGGCTGGGTTGGTTTACAACTTCTATTATTATTATTAATAATTGCTGAATTAAATTGACTGTTCCTATCATTCCTGTATTCCCCAGCACTTGTGCAGATTACCTTATTATGAATTTATCTGCATATAGCCTGATAATTTTTCCCAAGTATTGCTTAAGCTACTTATGCTGTTTCCTTAACTAAATTACAAACTCCTCAAAGTGCCATAGTGCCCACAGAGTAAATTGTGCTGGCAGTGAATGCAAAATAAATGCTTTCAACTGTTTTATCTATGCTGTGATATTACTTCAATATTTCAGTGTATCCCTGGCCTCATCAGAGTGAAAACTCACCATTAAGGCTGATCCCCAACCCATTCAACTTAGTGTAGTACAGACAGCGCCAGACTTGGAGTTATAAAGACCCTAATAATTCAAATCTTGCTTCAGACTCTTACCTCTCTGAGGGGAAGTGGGACTGGAAGCCATTTAACCTCTCTAAATCACCATTTTTTTTTTAAAATTTGGAAAGGTAATACTTATAGAGGTAATCAACAGTTCATACTTCAAAGAGGCTTTATAAAGGTCAGATGAAACAGAGCTAAATTCAAATCCTACTTCAAAATCTTGGTGTCTAAGATGCCTCACCTGTCAAAAGGAAATAACAATAGAACCAATCTCACAGGATCGTTGTGGGGATCAAATAAAATGACATAAATTGACCACTTCACATAGCAAATGAAAGTGCTATATTGGTATTATTCACTTGTTTCAGTCATGTCTGACTCTTTGTGATCCCTTTTGATCTTTTCTTGACAAAGATTCTGGAGTGATTTGCCATTTCCTTCTCCTGCTCACTTTACAATTGGGGAAATGAAGGAGGCGAAGTCAAAATGGCAGAATAAAAGTAAGAACTCCCCCAGCCTCTCCCCCAACACTCCAAATTCCTTTAAATAATGACTCCAAACACATTTTAGACCATCGGAACACCCAAAAAGATGGAGTAGAACATTTTCCAGCCAAAGACAACTGAGGTCAGTGGGAAAGGTCCCACCAGGGTGGAAATCCAGCATACAGTACCATACAGACCAGAGGCAGTTCTGGCCCAGCCCCAACTCCAGCTCTACACCAGCAAAGCAGGAGTTGTCCTGGGAACCTCTGAATCAGGGGCAGATGTCTTCCACATCTCTCAGAACAGAGACACTCAAAGATGACTTGGAAGCTCAGCAGAAAAGATTTGTCAGTGGGGTGAGAAGGCCTTGAGAAACCAGCAAACCAAGAGGTGATGTGGGCAATGGTGGCAGTGGCAGCTTCTAACAGCCTCAGCTCATAAGAGGTCTCATTCTCAGCACTGAGGAAGGCTAAGAGTCTGCTTTAGCACACTAGATCTTGTAGCTACAGAAGGGTGGGTACATTCCTAACAATTCCAGGGCAGAAAAGAATGCTTGTGGTCAGATCCCTAAATGGATCTCTGAAATAGCTGCCCAAGATTTGTAGCTTGGGATAGTGTAGCCTTCACCAGGAAACAGAGCTCTACTTTTACAGAAAGTTAAAAGTCCAGTAATAGGCTATGAAAGTGAACAGACAACAGAAAAAGTTTCTTACCATAGAAAGTTCCTATGGTGGTAAGGAAGATCAAAATACAGAAGGAGAATTGAGGCAAACAGGGTTAAGTGAGTTGCCCAGGGTCACATAGCTAATAAATTTCTGAGGCTGAATTTGAAGTCATGAAGATGAGTTTTCTTATTTCAAGATCAGGGCTCTATCCACTATCTCCCCCTGGCTGCCCAATGTGCTATGTACATACTAGATATTATTATTTTAACAACTCAAACAAGTCTGATAATGATAGCCAGCCATCTACAATGCATAGAGTAAGTTAAAGCTCACAATGTCCTTGAATTCTGAGAGAGGGGATGGAAATTAAGATATTTGATATAGAAGACAAATCTAGATACTTACTTTCTATATCCCAGAAACTTGGCTTCAAGCCACAGTGGTTGCTGAAATAATTCTGGTCTATGTCAAAAATAAGCATTTCTGGGACAAAGATTTTGTGTTGTCCCAGAGTTGTAAGAAATGACAAATATCAGAAAGGAATCCTAAACACTAAGAACAGTCAATGAAAGCAAACTTATTTGCCCACATTTACTTAAGATAGCAAAAGAGAAAAATGTGCATGTGTGCTCCAGATTATCCCATGTCCATGAGGACAGCAACTCTCATAAGGGCAGAGCATCCTGGGAAATGTTAGAACCTTATATTTGATGCTTATATGGTTCAGCTGTCAAGCATACTTGTATTTCATGTGTTCATTTTCAAAGTAAGAAACACCTTACACAAGTGCTAGGAGTCTGTCTAGTAAGGCATAATTACTCTTCTTTATTTCTAAAAAAAAAAAAAAAAAGTAGTGGTTTGTTTCTCTCTCCCTTTCCCTAATCTTTCCTATGTCAGTTCCTGGGATAGGAAAGATAATATGTCATCTGAGAGAACATGCAATGGAAGATAGGAAGGAACAGAGAAGAAGAAAAAAATCAATAAATAGCTATTTTAGGGCACAACACAATTTTTAGTCTAAATGTATAAGAAATTCCTAGACAGATGTGTAACATACCCAGAGCTTTGAAAATACTTTAACAGTGCTCAAAATAACTATCTCTTTTTTTGCCATAGTATACAAAAACATTTCATTTTAATAATATTAAAATTTGTTTCTTTAAAATAAAGAAATGTAAATAGAAAAGAGCAAGATGCCCCCTAAGTTTAAAAAAAAAAAGATGATGAGATCTTGACACTTTCCACCTTAGGGTTTTGTCCTGAAAAATCTAAAGCACTATAAATCAGCTATTATACTATAGTAAAAGAAATCTAAAAGCTCACACCATCTCCAGGATTCTTGGATTTCTTGCTCTTTTTGCATTTATATTGAATCTTCCTGCTTACAGTTTAAAGGCCTTTATAAACATCATAATATCAATCATCAGGGTACCTCTGTGTAATAAAAGTATACCCCTTCACACCCTTCCCCTGCCCCCATCTTTTTAAAGGAGACTACATTATGGTACAGAAAAATTCAATAAGGTTCCCCAGGCTATGGTGGAAGTAAGGAAATAAGGAGTACCATTTCTCACACCTAGGTTATATTTCTTCAGACCAGCCCCAATTAAATGCCATTTCCTTGATACATAGCTATTTGGGAAAGAGGGAAAGAAGAAAAGTGCAGAAAGGAGAGAGAAAAGATAAACTGAAAGCAGAACAGGATAAAACCTGTCCAAAGAAATACTTAAGGTCACTTCACTTATTCCTTGCTCATCTTATCAAATAAACAATTCTCTTTCATCCAGATATTCATAGTCTAAGGTGCATGAACTTATTTTCAAAAAAAAATTTGGTAACACTATTTGTTTCATAATTGATGTCCTTTATAATTATATATGCATGTGTGTGTATAGTTATGCATTAAAAACATTATTCTGAGAAGATATCCAGAGGCAAACTGCCAAAGGGATCTATGATATACATACAAAAAAAGGTTAAAACCCCCTGTTCCAGTTCCTTTAATATTTAAAATTAAAATGGAGTTCCATGGTTCCTAGAGCTGAAAAGGTCCTCAAAGGTCAATTAAGTCAACAGTTATTTTATATGTATTATATATTATATCATATTTTATATATTATATGATGTCACATAATAAAATGTTATAATCAATATATTATGAACATTATTAACAATATAACATTATATTATACAACTTAAATAATGTAATATAACATAAAATATAATATAAAAGACCAAGATTAATTTAATGAATTGTCAAAAGTTAGACAGCTTTCATAAGAGGAAAGAGGAAAGGGAGAGAATCTGATTTATATGTGATGTAAATCAGATTCTCTCCCTCCAAAACTAGTGTTGTTTTTTTCCACACTGTGCTATATGGAAAAGTTAAGAATAAAACATTCAACCTAGGTCTGAACAGGGATCAAAGTAATAGTTTCATTTTAAATTCAGATTCTTCCATTAACTTTGACATGTGGTCCTTGACAAGCCACTTAGTATAACTAGGAAAATAATGCCAGTTGTAAACAATATTAAAATATTTAATATTGAATTAATGTCAACTTCTCTCCATTTCTCCCCTTTTCCCTGAGTGTTTCCACTCCCCAACCTCCTTCCATAATTTGGTACTTCTTGAAGAAGTTGGGTGTGGAGAGGGAAAAATATTTCAGAACAATCAATCAATCATTAAGAATTTATTAAATAGGTATAAAAGAATTGCACATGTTTTAACATATATTCGAATACTTGCCATATAGGAGAAGGGATAGAGAGAAGGGAGGGAAAAAATTTGAAACAGAAGGGTGAATGTTGGAAATTATCTGTGAATATGTTTTGAAAATAAAAAGCTTTAATAAAAAAATAAAGAAGAATTTTTAGTACTTATTATGTGCCAGACATTGTGCTAACTAGGTATATGACTATAAAGAAAGAATTATTCCTTTTTGAAATAAAGATCAGCATAATCTGTATCTGTAAGATGCTAAATTAACAGGTGACTTGGATTGGAAGATCTAAGGTATTCAATGGGGAAAAATATATATTTTTTAATATATGTGACTGAACTTTTCACTTAGTTATGTTTCTTAAGCAGTTTAGGTAAACATAGGACTGTGTTATTATTTATATTTGTGGATGAATAACTCATATTAGGTAAAGAGCAAGACAGAAAGCATAGTGGGTGCCTAGCCCAGGGACAAACCTTTTTTTTTTCTTTCCCTACATACCATTTCACTTATTGATTTCATGAACTCCTATAGATTCAACTGTCATCTCTAGGTAGATTTTTCTCAGTCTATGAAGCCCCAACTTCTCTCCTGACCATCAGTCTCGCATCTCTAACTTCCTATTCCACACTTCTAAGTGAATGCCTTGTAGACATCTTAAATTCAACATGTCCAAGACAGAACTCATTTTCTTCGCCATCTAAACTTCCCCATTACTTTTAAGGATCTAATCACATAGACTTCAAAGTATATCAGTGTCATCTTAGACTCCTCACTTTCTTTCACTTCCTCATATCCAATCTGTTGATAAGACTTGTTGATTCTACCTTCAGTCACTAGTATACATTCTCTTCTGTCCTAGCACACTGCCACTACTCTGATGAAGGCCATTATCACCTCATTCCTGAACTTTTATAATAGTTTTCAGGTTGACTTCTCTGCCTCAAGTTTTTTCTATTACAATTCATCCTCCTTTAACTATCAAAGTGATCTTCTTAAAATGGTCTGACTGTGTCACTCCTCTCCTCAATAAACTTCACTGTTTCTCTATTGCTTTAAGTATCAAATATAGAACCCTCTTTTTTTATTATTTTTTTAAGCTCTTCATTATCTGGCCTCCTCCTACCTTTCCATTCTTCTTATAAGTTATTCCTCTCTACATATTTTATGATCCAGTGATACTGGCCACTTTTTTTTTCTGTTACAAAAGATAAGGTGTTGTGTATAACAGCAAACTTTTGTACAATCAATTTAAATGAGTCACATTTCTTCTGGACATTGACACAAGGTAAAGGACTTCAACTTTTTTTTTTTTTAATAGCAGATGTCATTATAGTTTTAATCACAAGTGTTTATCCAGTCCAAAAGGTAGATGGAGGCAGGAATGAGGGTTGGGATAGGAGGAGTTTAGATTATTTGGTTTGAATTCGATTAGTAAAAATTGATCAATGTTTCTCTGAACACAGTGCCAAATATGTTTGGCCAGAACTATTCTGCATTAGTATATTCTTAATTAAGAAAGACTATACTGTTATTGTTATTTCATAAGCACCACAAGTTTCCTTTTTCCTTCCTTCTCCCTCCTTTCTCTTTCTCCCTCTTTCTCCTATCCTTCTTTCTCTCCCTTACTCCATCTGTCCCTCCCTTCTTCCCTTTCTTCCTTCCTTCTTTCCTTCCTTTGTCCTTCCCTCCTTTCTTCATTCCCTCATTCCTTTCCTTCTTCCTTCCTTCTTTCTTTCATTCCTTCCTTCCTTCTTTCCTTCCCTTCCTTATTCCCTCCCTTCCTCTATCCCTTTCTCCCCCTTTTCCTTCCTTCCTTCCTTCTTTCCTTCTTCTGTCCTTCTCTCCTTCCTTCATTCCCTCCTTTCCTCCATCCTTCCTTCATTCCCTCATTCATTCCCTTCTTCCTTCCTGCTTTCCTTCATTACTTTCTTCCTTCTTTCCTTTCCTCCCCTGTTCCTTCCTTCCCTCTCTCATTCCCTCATTTCTTCCTTTTTTTCTTCCCTCTTTCCTTCATTCCCTCCTCTCCTCCCACCTTCCCTCCCTCATTTCCTTCTTCTTTCCCTCTTTCCTTTG
>JAJPUD010003557.1:190391-201768 GCA_023553655.1 Myrmecobius fasciatus | reverse complement strand
ATAAGTGATGTACTCTCTCCCAAAATTTCTGGAAAAAAAAAACAAAAAAACCAGCTACTCTAATTGCTACTCCAATTCTCTCAGAACATAGGATTTGGAGCGCATCACCATGGCATGGAGGTAGCATTTGTTTCTCGAGGCTATGAAGACAGAATATAAGCTAAGTGATAAGTACAATCATTGTAGAAAAGTAAGAAATCCTGGAAAAACAACTTTGTTGTCTAGCAACCAACCTTGGTCAGCGCAGGGTAGGCCATCACTAGTAGTCTTGCTAAGAGATGATGATTTAGTTGAGTGACCATGGGCAAATTACTTATTCTATCTAAACCTCAGTTTGCTCATCTATAAAATGAAGTAGTTGAATTCAATTCTATTTTAAACTTATTATACAATGAAATTCTCTGATCGTGGTAGCAAATTCAATCATAAAACTTGAGTTTTTAATTCTTTTTTTCTTTTTTGTCTCCAAACTTTCTTATGTACAGCTATATGTTAACCTCATTCAACTTTCTTGAAATGACATATTGTTGAACCCAGTGCATTTTATTTGAAAATAAGATTTCTCAAAATTCACAAAGATTTATTTTTCTAAAGAATTAGGAAGATTATAGATTATAATTCACTATGTATCTTCTTAAAAATTAGACTGGTATTTTTTGGAGCTACATTGTAAATGAATATATTTTGTTCTCCTTTACTAAGGATCCAGGAATTAATTATTGTTCTTCTGTGGTAACCAGAAAAAAAAGAGATATGCTATTTCATTATGTACCCGAGGCTTTGAGCCTTACTTAGAATAGTATCATTAGGACAACCAGTCTTAGTAGCCTGCATTTTTACAGAAGCTATGAGAAATGCTGGTGTCCACTCATTTCCACGCAGCCTTCCTACATCTATATGATAGCTTATTTCCCTCCAACTGAGGGTCATTTCTTATTAAATTGACTCTTCATCTTAAGGGAAAATGAATATGGAGACATGTCCAGTTGAAGTGCACAAGGAGAAGGCTTCAATTAAGATAATTGATGTGCTTTAGCCCTGGAGCCCCATAATACTGCCACTCTAGGCTGGCTTGGGAGAGCATCACTTCCACTGGGCTGCAGGTTGTAAGTATCCATTACAGATGTCTAAAGTAAATTAGACAGAATGACTTCAGAGGAAATAATATGCCACTGATGGCTCCTAACAAGAATAGTCATATGCACTATTATTTTTGAGAATTGTTTTAGGTCACTCTGAGAATCATTCCAACCTCCAGAAAAGAACATTTTATGTCTACACTCATAATGACATTCCATACTTATGTAACATTTTGCTGCTAGAAAAAAATTGCTTAAAAATGCCTTATATGGTGTTCAGAATTTATTCACAAATTTATCAGAAGAACATTGCAAAACTCAGCACTCTTAGCACAAGAAAAGGAAAGACCGAGCATTCAACATATCTACTTTCTTTTTAATTTGGAAGTTTGGTCAAACTAAAAGTTTTGCATTCTATGAAAGAATGCATACATGTTGAAGTATAAAGAGTGTGAGAACTATGATTCAGTAACTACACAAGTTTGTTCATTGCTACAAGTTCTGAGCTTTTTATTTTATTTAGAATCTAAAACAATAGAAAAAAATTTTCAGATTTGGTTATCACCTTAGTTCTCTCAGGTTAGTTTCTGAATATGCACAGAAGCAGGAAATATTAGTTACATGGCCACTATCTACAAACTTCTCATTAGAACATATTTCCAGAGAGAGAAGTAAAGCTTTGAATTTCCTGGGGACACTTCCAAAGTATCAAAAGTGCGCCTTACCCCTCAAACTACTAGAAAATGTGTGACTGATTGACTTCTGAGGAATCTGATTTGTTTGGGAAAAATAAATGAGAACTAAAGCAAAATCTGCATCTCAGATTTCTATCCTGGAATGATATCTTTAAAAACAAAATGACCAGAGATAACTTCTTTTATAATCAGAAAGTCTTTTTCCAGGGGAGCAGAATAATTTGCAATAGAGTAAGTGAATACACTCTATTCATGGAAAAAACAAAAACAAAAACAAAAACAAAACAAAACAAACTCTGGATAGAATGTTACAAAAAGTATATAGAAATATTCAGCAGATACCAAAAGGATGAAGGATGGAGACTTCCATCTTCTAGGGAGATGCTGGAGAGCTGAGACTATCTTGATTTCCTTGGTAACCCTACTGCTTGGTGCAATTCCTGGCATATAATAGATGCTTAATAAATGTTTATCGATTGAGTTAGACATATTGGAGATTTGGGAACCTGACCATCCAGGAGAAAAAGTGCAGATCTTTCAATCAACCTAAACTATATCTCATTAAGTTTTTTTTTATGTTTTAGACCCTCTTCTTTTTTCCATTTTTGAACTCAGGTCTTTCTTACTTTTTACTCCAGGCCTGGTGTTCCATCCAGTGTACCACTCAATTTGAATTTTTAAAAAATACTGACACTTTTTCCCTCTTTTCCTTATTAAATCCACACTCGAATCAAAGTGTTCCTATCTGAATCACTGAAAGATACAAATTTCAATGAATTTCTGTGGTTTGAGCCAAACAGATGATATAAATCGGATCTATTCTCAGATAAAGCTAGGGAAATGGGGGCTTTTGGATCTCTTGACTTTTAAGAGAATAGTGGATGGTATTCATATTCTTACAGTATTACTACCCTGGCATATCTCCTTCATTTTGTTTATTCCAGTCTTAAAGCCAGGGCTATGTGTCTTGATGGATGAGTTGGGAGCAATAGCAAAGACTATGGCAGTGAAACCAAATTTCCATGCCAACTGCTGGTCCAGACTTTAGGGAATAATAGTTCAAAGCCATACTCCAATCATCCCTGTATATGGGCAGTGTAGGAGATCCATATAAAAGATTTATATCTATGATGAAGAGCTTTTACATTACTAGAATTATTGCTGAAATATCTTCCTTTTTAAAGTATTCATGAAAGCTGAACAGACTTAGTGGTTTAAGCAAAATTGTCTCACTGTCCTGGATTTCTTTCACCACAGATATTTTAATTTCTGACAACGAAAACAACAAGAAAACAGTAGCAATAATGGTTTTACTCAGACTATCCAAATGGCTACATTTTAAGCTCTTGTTATAGCTAGTGTGAAACAAATTTATGTTGTCTCTGTGAGTCTGGTCCAAAGCTGAGCAGAAGCTACACATAGAACAATAAGCTCTAGACTGCCTATGAGAGGCAGACACTGTCTTCCTTGCTGATAAACATACTTCTCCAAGGAATGGAAATTGAGATTAGCTTTGGTTGGGCCAATGTTTAAAAATACAGGATCTGAGATTTAGGTCTGAAATTTAGCAATTGTCAAATCTAATCCCCTTATTCCACAAATGAAAAGCAAAGCAAAACAAAACAAAACTGAAACCAATGACTACCCCAAAGTCACACAGCTAGTAAGAATCTGAGACCATAGTCAAACCTAAGTATTCTTGACCCCATATATGATCCCAGACTTTAGTAACTTCCTGACTTCCTCACTATGGGTGTTAGCTAAGTGTGGACTCTTGAGCAGTGGAGGTCCCAACCCCAATGTAGCACAAAGTACTGATGGACACCACTCTCCACAGTGATGACACATGGGAAAAAGACTCAGGAAATAACAACATGGAAGCTATAGCCATGGAAGCCACCTCATGATATCAGTCAGTCTCTCCCCTGCCTTTACGCCACTTATTATTATCATATGCTCTTTCACTTCCAAGCACAGGTTAGTTCAATCAAAGATAGCCCAATAGCCTTCCAATCATCCAGCTCTGTTATATTCCCTGGCAGAAAAGTTAGGGCATTAGGCCACCACTTGATTCAGCTGTTCATGATCCTGGTGTTAGCAGGATAGAGAACATCCCAGAAGCTCTCCTGTCTGGAGGCACAGGGCCTGTTCAGCAGTCCTTTCTGACCTTGTTCCTTGACATGCCCCATTTACATTAACACCTTTACATTACCTTTACATTATCCTTTAATTAACACCAGCTGGGCTATCATTAATCTATCATTATTTGATAATTCACTTTAGGAATTCTATAATGGAAAGTCGGCAGAATGACTAAGGAGACAATTATAACTGGAACATTTGTGACCAATAAACTTTCTCTATTTGATGATTTTTCTAACAATATGCTGTGCCATGTATATATTTCTGAAACATACATAGAATCATGGCCTTTTAGAGCAAAGCATCTTAGTTACTATCAATCCACACTTTAATTTAGCAAAGAACAAACTGAAACCCATATTGGTTTGCTTAAGGTCTTAGAGCAAAGTTAAAAAAAAAATCTGAGGCAAGATAATAATTAAAATTTATGCAACATATGGAAAATTGGAATGATTGGGGAATAATATAGAAGTTAGCCATCCATAGAGTTCCAAATTTCTTATAATCTATTTCTGATGTAGATTGCTAACAATCAGATAGTCTGCTATTGGCTTTGGAACTTAATGACTTTTTGGATTTTGTAATAATTCTACCTCCTTCAGTTTCCTCTAAAATTACTCAGGCTTTTTGATAAAAAACCTCTTTAACTTATCAGTGATGTGGAAAAACCAGATAAACAAGCAGTCTTCCTGCACATCATATTTAATTGAATCAAGGATTCTTTCCTGTTTGCATTTTTAAAAAAAAATCAATAATAATCACATGTGTATTATATTTCAAATGTAGACTGCAGCTGATCTTGTATAAATAAAACCCTTGACTTGTCTTTTAACTGGGAAGGCCAAATATTAAGAGTAAACAAAGTCTTTATTTTAAAACAACAACAGGAGCAAAAAATAGTCAATTTCATTTTAAAACCCCCGTTTTCTGGGCCCGGCCAGGGGACGTTCCCCCCCGGAAGAAACAATTCTTAATCATGGTAGTGAAAATTTTTTTGGAGATCTTTAGGTGAGCTAGAGTTTATTCAATCCATTCCCCACTTCCTTCACCATCTTCCCCCACCTCCACTTTGTGTCTTCCTCTCCCCCATCCTGAAATTTTCAAACAGTTTGCTCAACCAACTGATGCCATTGTAGCTGTTCAGCATTGTGCTCTTGAGACTGAAATGCAAACAGGCAGATGGAAAATGAAGGAGGTGTTTTTCAACCACTATGTCTATTTGTCTATCCAAAAACACAGGATAATTCTACAGATCGTATTTTGTCTTCCTGACATTTATACTTAGGGATAATAGTTGTGACTGAACAGGGAATTGATATTAACTCTAGAGGAAGAGGAAGCTAGGATTTGGAAAACAATCGTTTGATAATGTTTGCAATAAATATTTGCAAACCTGTGATGTACTATGATGTTACCCTCCTCCCTTCCCTCCCTCCCCCCATCGCCAACCCCTAACCTTCTCTTCAAGCTGTAGTAGGCACAGTCTGTTCTGGGGAATTGGGTGTTGGAGACACAGGATGTTTTAGCATGCTGTCTGCCCTTGTAACCTGATATTTTCGTCATTGTCATGTGCTCAGTAACCATCGGTGTCATAAGAGGCCAGGGGTTTCTATAGCAACACTAACCCATGCTATCATAATAAAAGAGGCTTGTGAACTGGGGGACATTGTCATTTTTGACCTCACCATCTTTCAGTTTTTAAAAGTTGCCCCCCAATCTATTACATGATGTACAATATCTGAAACTTTTCAAAAAAGAGATACACCTTAGAGATTTGGGATTGTCAGACTGAAAGATCTGTTGAATAAGTCATATCTTCATGTGGAACCTTCACAATTCAATTCATCAATCACCCAGCCAGTCAACAAGTATTTGTTATTTATTCTGTTTTGCTCACTATGTTTAGTGCAAGGGAAATGAAAACCCATTCCTTAAGCTTACATTCTAATGGGGAAAATAACATTTAAGTAATCATGTACTTATATGATGCATATGCTATAAATGGAATGCAATCTCAGAGAGAAGGTATGGGGGTCAAGGATTGTTATGTAAGGAAATGAGCAGCTAAGACCTCTGTCAAAAGATAGACTTGCAAGAGACCATGGAAAGCAGAAGGAAGATGATTCCAGGGCTGGAATAAGAGCCTTCCAAGCAAGAGGGACAAAGGAATAGGATAACTTAACTTTTCCTATAATTTTCTTTCAAGTATGGGATCACTGAGTAGAAATCTAAATGGATCATGGTTTTATCCCTGACCGAATTGCCCCTTTGTGTAGAGTCCAATGGGAGAACTCTACCATTTTCAATCCAAGTCACAATCAAAACTTCTCAGAACTTTTGTATTCTTTATCTGTAAAAAAGAAATGGGAAATACTAACTACTCTCCTGCCCTGCCTTACCCTGCCCTGCCCTGTCCTGCCCTGCTCTGCCACACTGGGCTGTCCTTATGAGGGAATGATATGGGAAAAGGTTTGTAACAACAGCAAAGTTCTATGCAAAAAGGTGTTATTAAAAAAAAAAAAAAGCTCTGGGTGAATGGTGATTGATTAGCCAGTCAATCTGATAAGTGAAGATAATAAATCTGGAGAAATCTGGGCTACAACAAGAACAAGAACAAACAAAACAAAACAAAACTTTTCCATCAATAGGGAAGGAGGTAGGGGTGTGTCAGGCTTAATTATACATAGATTAAATGCTTTATTTAGAGGCTTTATCACCTTGTTATACCAAAGTATGCCTAACATTTTTTTTCAAACAGATTTTTTCAGGTATAATTTCCTCTCCTATCTCATTTTTCTTCCCTTTTGATACCTTTACCATTATTTGTAGGCAATTAGTTGGCATTGTGGATAGAGTGCCAGAACAAAATTTAGCAAGATTTATTTTCCTTAGTTCATCTCTTGCACCAGACACTATAACTAGTATGATCTTGGGCAAGTCACTTAATCCTATTTGTCTTGGGTAAGAGATAAGTGATTTGTACAGTCACACAGCTTAGTCCAAGACCAAATTTGAACTCAAGGCTTCCTGACTCCTCTATCCATTTTGTCACCTAGCTGCACTATTTCTTTCTTAAAATAAATAAATAAAGCTTTTTATTTTCAAAATATATACATGGATAATTTTTGACATTCACCCCTACAAAACCCTGTGTTCTAATTTTCCCCCTCCCTTCCCCCAATCCCTTCCCCCAGTCAGCAAGTGATACAATATATGGTAAACATGTGTAGTTCCTCAATACACATTTGTACAAATATCATACTGCACAACAAAAATCAGATCAAAAAGGCAAAAAAAAAAAAAAACAAAAACCCAAGAAGGAAAACAAAATGCAAGCAAACAACAAAAAGAGTGAAAATACTATGTTGTGTTCCACATTCAGTTCCCACTGTCCTCTCTCTGTGTGCAGTTGGTTTCTTTCATCACAAGATCATTGGAACTGGCCTGAATCACCTCATTGTTGATGAGAGCCATGTCCATCAGAATTGATCAGAATTGATCACCTTATAATCTTGCTGTTGATCTCCTGGTTTTGCTCATTTCACTTACTTCGTATAAGTTCCTCCAGGCCTTTCTGAAATCATCCTGCTGATCATTTCTTATAAAACAATAATATTTCATAACATTCATATAGCATAACTTGTTCAGCCATTCTCCAACTGATGGGCATCCATCTAGCTGCTCTATTTCTTCTGGGCCTGAAGTCAGGAAAGACTTATTTTCCTGATTTCAAATCTTGCCTCTGACACTTATTGACTGTGTGACCCTGGGCAAGTCACTTAACTGTTTGCTTCAGTTCCTCATGTATAAAATAAGCTGGAAAAGGACATGGCAAACCACTTCAGTATCTCTTTCAAGAAAATGACAAATGGGATCACAAAGAGCCAAACACTACTGGAAAATGACTCAATAAAGTAATCATCACCTATGCCCCAAGCTACCAATTAGCACCCTTTGATTCTTTTAAAATATTTACTGAACATGTCTAATTAAATGCATATCACCGAGAACATGAACACAAAAGTACTTCTTGCTTTCAGTTAGTTTATATTCCAAGATTGGAAAATCAATAGCATGAAGTATTGTACAATACCAAAATCATACATGTAATCAATATATCAACTTATAAATATGAAAATTGCATAGCAACAAAATGTTAGTTGTTTTTTCCTTCAAAAATTGCATCTAGTTTTTTTTGTATGACTTTATCCAGTAAGGTAAGGGACAGAAATGCTAACATATTGCTTGGAAGGTGCTTAATAGAGGATACGTGAGTGGAATTAAATGCTTGGAGTTAGGTTACTAGATTAGCTTGGAAAAGAAAGAAAGAAAATAATAAGAGGTAAGAAATGTGTTTATTGTGAAATCCTACTGGCAATTTTAAGTTTTCCTTTCAGTTTCTGGAATTTATAGCAAATTAAAAAAAAAGTGCAACTTACTAAGAAAAAAAATATAAAGGTAGCTTAAAGTTAAACATACACACACAAACACACATACATATACACAGCCTAACCCCTCTTCTTCCTTCAATTACATTTTGTAATCTGGAGCAATTATAATTGTAATTTAGAGTTACTAGTCATAGATGGAGGGGATTGAAGTTAGATCATTTTGCCATACAAGCAAAGCAGCAGATGGTTGCCTAGGGCATCAAAATGTTTAGCGACACTATTGAATGAGTAGCTAAGGGTAGTTAGGGACATCATGGTTTTTTTTGGAGGAGGGGGTTGTTTTTAGTTTTTTTTTTAGTTTTTCAGTATTTGCTTTTATCTATTTTTGCCTAGGGCAACAAAATCCCAGCATCAGCCTAGGGTACAATGTTCTAACATTTGGACATATTTACATTTCTATGGGAGGATATTAATATTTTTTGTGTTTCTAATGATTATTTTACTATTTATCCAGAGCACTGCCACTATGGCATTTCATGGATAAGCCACTAGGTACCAATGCTAGACTCTTTATAAAGGTGACATGAAGGTCACTCAAGGGATAGGTCAACCCTGGACAGACCAGAGGGACAACTGGCAGTCAACACTATCCCTATGTCCTCTCTAGAGAATATGTACATTCTTACTAGGATGCTGTAAACCTCTGCTGAACCGAGTCCAGTCCTGCACCTGGTTATCACAGCTGCCAAGGCAATATGTCTAGGCTGGCACATCAATTCAGAATTGCTGGAAATACTGGTAAGAACCAAATAAACACTGAGGTCAGAATTGATACCATTATGGAGCACAGTCTGTTTGTGATAGAAGCTTTTGATTGTTCTTGGAACCAATGAATTTAGGAGATGCAGATTAACTTGATATGTCCTATCATACAGTATAGTTAATCTAGCCTTTCAGTTTATTCACGTGCCTTCAAAAGTGAATTATATGTTCAGGCTAATGTAGTTATAGCAGCTGAATCTTTCAAAGTGGTAAGCAGCAAGAAAACTAGATTAATAGATAGTAGTCTTTCTTATTCCTCATCATAAAAAACAAAAACAAAAACCAAAACCAAATACACACACCACTATAAGATTTTGGAATGATATATCTTTTGAAAACTTCCTTTTTGCACATAATCAAACTAGATCCTTCTTCAAATGGGCAAATAACATTTCTTGTTCCTTATTTATGTAATTGTAATCATTTCTGCTTTGTGCATTATTTATGGGAAAATACTTTCCAATTAACAAAATGTATTATACATATAGAGCCCATGGGGTCTATTTTGGTGTCAATATGTTCACTCATTACCATTAACGGGAATTAAATATGCATATCAATGGAAGAAAAGATCCCTAAATAATCTAAATGAATAAGCTTCCTTAATGTGACATAATGGTTAATTTTCCCTCTGAAAATGCATTTAAGACAAAAAACTCAACATAAATCTACTAACAGAAAGCTCAGAAATATACAGCCCTGAGAATCTTGCAAGCAGGATCAAACCAATCTTGCAAGAAATGGAATACAAGGCAATGTCCAGTGTACATTTTTGGTTTTGAAACTTGAGTGAAAGTATAAGATGTATCATGGCTATTAAGAAAGGTATTTGTGCAGAAATGGACTCTGAAGAAAAATACCCCAAACTCAAAGAGAGTGAAGTCTAACTCAAGACTCAGCAAAATGCTTGGCTTCATCACAATACTAATACTGAGGAGCATTATTTAAATTAATCTAAGTTATCCTTATACCCTTGCAAAATAAATAAGTGGGGTAGAAAGTTACTCTTCAATACTAATAATCCTAAAAATTATTTAACTGTCCTGTGTTAGAACTTAGAGGTAAGTCATCTCTTTCAATCATTTCTATTCTTTATGCGTTTGTACACCTATATATCAAGAGAACGAAATTGTAAACCACTCCAATATCTTGCCAAGAAAACTCTCAAAATGGGATCACAGAGAATTGGATATGATGGAAACAACAGAAACACAGTTCAGTTTTTTTTTTTTGTTTACCTATTTAAATCCCATATATACATACATGTACATACGTGTATTTACCAACATAAATACATTTTTAACCATCCTACTATTTTATTAGCAAAGAAATTCACAGGGAGGATTCCCAGCACTAATGCAAATGAGTATTTTCTTTGACACTTTACAATCTTAGAGAGTTTTTTGATGAACTGAAATGTTACAGGATTTCCCTATGGTCCCACAATTATTAAGGAAATTGTAGGTAGAACTTGAATTCAGATCTTCCTGACCTCAAAGCTGGTTCTCTTTTATCAAAGTCACATAATCTATCACTTTTAAAGCTGTGATAGAATGTTTGTGAGTTTGACTTCTAGGCATATCTTTTCCCTAATGTTTCTAAGAAACTTAAGCAGGAAGTTCATGACAATAGAGAAAGAACCATATTTCAGTCTTTGGAATGACTTCTGTCTAATTTGCTTACTGATATGGACCTTATTTCCTATTATTCATGCATGGGCTACTGATAAACTTAGATATATTTAGATGATAAATATGAATTTCTAGTGATGAGTCAAAATACTTAAATTTGTATATAAAGTAAAAGACAATGTAATAAATACATATTGGGGAGGGGGAACAAAATCATGGTGCATGTCCCTTTAATGTATCTGTTCAGTTTTAGGCAATGCAAAGTTAGCCTTGAAGAGAAGCCAGGTCTTGGGTTAAAAACTCAGACAAAGATATTAATATAATCCACTTGCTTAAAAGCGATATATTAATATATATTAATATATCTTTCCCTCTTCTTTTCCCTCTCCCTCTTTCTTTCTTTCTTTCTCTTTTTCTTTCTATCTTTCTTTCTTTTTCTCTCTCTCTTTCTCTCTCTTTTTTCTCTCTCTCTTTCTTCTCTCTCTCTCTCTTTCTTCCTTCCTTCCTTCCTTCCTTCCTTCCTTCCTTCCTTCCTTCCTTCCTTCCTTCCTTTCTTTCTTTCTTTCTTTCTTTCTTTCTTTCTTTCTTTCTTTCTTTCTTTCTTTCTTTCTTTCTTT
>JAJPUD010003557.1:166583-190381 GCA_023553655.1 Myrmecobius fasciatus | reverse complement strand
TTTCTTTCTTTCTTTCTTTCTTTCTTTCTTTCTTTCTTTCTTTCTTTTTTCCTTCCTTCTTTCCTTCCTTCTGAATGAAATGGGAAACTGAATTCTTCTCAGAATAATAACCTTGGGTAATTCAGGCTCTGATTAATTACTGAGCTCTGGAAGAAAAGCAAGATTGCTCTTCCAGCAGAAATGTTTGAGATAACCCTTGTTCAACTGCTTCTCATAAAGGGTAATGCCTGAAAACAGAGCAGATCACCTTGATGAATGGTTTAGCAGTTTAGGAATATTTAACCCTCTTGTTTAATCGACCCCTTTTCTTAATAATATACCCAGCAAAGTTATTAGAAACATTTATTGCTTAAGTACGATCCTGGTGCCACAAAGGCCTAACTGCACATCAAAGACAAATATTGAGTTGGCCAATGACTTTAAAGACTAAGTAGGGGCTTAAGTGGGTTAAAGGAAGGGTTGTTTCTGCAATCTGGACTATAATAATCCTGTTACCTACTTCTGTAAATTGGCCTCCCTTCCTCAGATCCTCTCTGGGGGAAGGACCTCTCATTTCTCTTGAGATTCTAATAAAACTTCTAATCTTCACTTTGAGAGATCCTTGAGTAGTTATTTTGAGTCAGGGGTCACATTATCCTACATACTTCCTCCCTCCCTCCCTCCCTCCATCCCTCTATTCCCCCCTTTTCATCTACCCATAAACAAATGGATAAACCCAGAAACTTCATCTAATGTTTATATAGTCTAGATTTGAATTTAAAAACTGAGGTAATAGCCAGCATTAATATCAAAGTCAGTTTTATAAAATGAAATAGTGCCTATCCTTGGAAACATTTTTTTTTTAATTTCCAAAATAAACAATGACTTCCACAATATTTGCCTAGTGAAATTCAAATTAAAGTGCTTATTTCTTCCTCTAGAGTAGGAGTTCTTAGTGTTTTGTGTGTCATGGGCCTCTTTGGCCTTCTGGTCAATTCTATAGACCCTTTGCAGAATAATGTTTTTAAAGGCAGAAATAAAATACATAAAATTAAAAATTAAGTCAACTATATGGAAACAATGTATTTTTTCCAAACCAAGTTCATGGGTTTGTAGAACCTATTTTAAGAGCCCTTTCTGTAGAGATATGCTAAAAAGGACTAGAAATTCTACCATTGCAGTCCCAAAGTAATGCATGGATTTCTATTGTACAATGTTAGAGAACATAAATTGTTCAAATGCTGTAGTGCAGAACTCTAGAGACCTGTGAATTAGTCTAAAAATAGATAGACAAAAAAATAAATTAGTCAAAGTTTTACATGATAAATTTTAGCTTCTAATTTGTCTTTTTTAATAGTCTTTTATTTTCTAGCTTTAATATCTTATTTTCCCCAGTTACATATAAACCAATTTTTAAAATTTGTTTTTAAATCTTTAAATTTCAGATACTCTTTCTTCCTCTGTCCCCACTCTCTACCCATACCTCATTGAGAAGGCACATATGAGATTAAGCAAAACATTACAGTAAAAAACAACAACAATAACAACAACAAAAAAACCTTAAGAAAGATAAAAGTTAAAAAAAAATTTTCAATTTGTATTCAGCTACAATCAGTTCTTCCTCTGGGTATGGATATCATTTTTTCATCATAAGTCTTTCAGAGTTGTTTCTGATATTGCTGAGTATAGCAAAGTCATTCACTACTAATCATCTTACAATACTGCTTCATGGTGATTGATGACCAAACACTTTAACTCACTGTTCTCTCCCATACCATATTATTAAAAGATATGAACATTCCCAGGACCATTCCTTCATACCTCACCCCATCAGTAAGAGAGGATGACACTTCCCTCTTGGATTCTTCCTTCCCACCAATCTACTGAAGGAGAGACTCTTTAGAGAATAGGCCCTTCACTCATCTACATAATTGTACCCATATTTGAACTATACACTCTCCCAGTTAACTGAATTTTTATCAGATACTGAACGAAACTAAATGTTGCTACTAATCAGTTGAGTGTTAGTTTTGCTTCAGTAGGATATCTGTAACCCAAGTCTCAAGTGGACTCTTGGTGAAGGCTTGCAACTTCAAGAGAGAAGATATACAATTTTAAATTATTTTCTGGGAGAGATCCCTGAAAGGAGAGAAGTACCATGAAAATAAGCTGACATATAGAGGAACTAACCTCATTTGATCCTGTCCTAAACCTAACTTACTACACAAGAAACTTTGATAAATTTCCCCTTACATGGGATCTCACTCTTTCACTCTCTCACTCACTCTCAGTCTCTCACTTTCATCTCTAAGATATTTTATTTCCAGTGAGAAAGCTTGTTCACTATGTGTATTGTCTAGTATATTCTTAACTGTATAACTTTGCTTTTTTCTTTTAGAAGGGTGATTAGAAGAGATTCTAGAGATATTTTTTCATGCTTGCCTCTAGCTCATGTGACAGACCCATGTGGATATACATAACCAACATGAGATCTACACCCTCAAACAAATCCTATAAATATATGGATACTAATTCTGGATGCACTTCAAGATCTTCTCTTTTATTTTCTCTTGATACCTCTCTTGCCTATCTCATCAGCTCCCATGGATTGGATTATCACATTATTAGGATGACTGCCAAATCTATGTAGTTTCTCTTCTAAGCTTGAATCCCATATCACTAACTACATACTGGACATTTCTAATTAGATGTTCCATAGGCATCTCCACTGAAGCATCTCCATCTTTCCTTTCAAAAACCCGGATTCCTCTATTTCTATTTAATTTACTCCCATGCTTCCAGTTACATAGGTTTGAGTCTTTTTTGTCATTTTCCACTCCTTAATCTCCACCACTCTGCATATCCATTCAGTTGCTAAATCTTTCTAATTCTACTTCTGTAACATTACTAATATATGTTTTCTAATTGTCACTAACAACCACAACTCTAGTTCAGTCCTAATCACCTCTCACCTGGATTTTAGCAATAGCCTTCTAATTATTCTTCCTGTCTCAAGTGTCCCCAATCCATTCTGCTATACACACAGCTGCCAAAATGATTTTTTCTAAAGCACAAATCTGAGCCCCTTACTAAACGATCTCTACTGCTTCCCTGTTACATCATGAAACATAAATTCCTTGACTTGACAGGTAAGTTCTTTATAACCTGTTTCCAACATACCTTTCTGACTTTATAACAAATGAATTCCCTTAATTCACTCAGACAAAATGACTTCTCACTATTCTTCATACAAGGCACTCTACTTCTTGCCACTAAGCATTTAGCATATACATTTAGCATTTAATAAGTGTTAATTGACTGACTTTCCTTTATATTAACTCTGCTTCATGGGTGAAATGCATTATCTTTTCCTTAGATTTATTTACTTAGTTTCCTTCAAAGCTAAGCTTAAGCATCATGTTCTCTGTGAAGATTTTCATTTCTATATTCGCTAATGCTTTTTCCATTGCCCACAAAGTTGTCTTGTATCTATTTTGTGTGTCTGTGTCTGTGTCAATACATACATGTATATAAAATGTATATGCAAATGTTACTTAAGTATGCATGTGTCTCTTCTGGCTTAATAGCAAGGGCTGTTGAATTTCTGTCTTTGTATTCTCAGAATCTTCCTCTTTAGGCTTAAAGAAAAGTGTGTGTGTGTGTGTGTGTGTTTGTGTGTGTGTGTGTGTGTGTGTAGAGAGAGAGAGACAGAGACAGAGACAGAGAGAGAGAGAGAGAGAGAGAAAAAAGAGAAACAGAAACAGAGAGAGAAAGAAAGAGAGAGAAAGAGAGAGCGAGAGACAGAGACAGAGACAGAGAGACAGAGACAGAGACAGACAGACAGACAGAAAGAGAGAGAAAAAGAGACAGAAACAAACAGAGAGAAAGAAACAGAGAGAAAGAGAGAGACAGAAAGAGAGAGAACAAAAGAGAGAGAGAGAGAGAGAGAAAGAGAGAGAGAGAGAGAGAGAGAGAGAGAGAGAGAGAGAGAGAGAGAGAGAGAGATCTGCCACTGTGTGGCTAAAAGGGAGACAGTATAGACATCACAAGCCTGTTGTCCCCCCACTCATATCCAAAGGACACTTTCATTCATTCATCCAAAGGAAGTTAGGGAGGGAAAACCACATTGTTCTCTTCAGAAAAAAGGGGGTACATGACTAGAATTATATCTATCTACTCCCTTAAATATTATTTGATTAGGGGATATGATTAGCTTCCATCTAACTTCTAATAACTTTGCCAGTTTTGAAGGGAAGAGAGATCACAAGCTGCACATTAAATGATTGACCACTTCCTTACCTAATAATAGTTCATAACACAGAACAGAATAAGAGAACATAACACAGAGAACAGTAAAGAAACCCAAATCACAGAAAAACTATAAAAAAGATAGAAATCCAAATCATATCCAAATCATAAAAAAACAGGAATCAGAGATGGTACATAAAGAAGAAAATGTATCAGATAATACAGAGTGAAGATCTTCCTTTGTGAGTACAGTAACTTAGTTCAACCAAGAAAGGATTTTAAATCTCACCTAAGGGGAAACTCCCTGAAGAGTCTAGGATAGAAAGTTGGAAATAGGAATAGGATAGAGACTGCTAGCTCCTCTCATGTCTTCCCATAGTTTTTTCTGCCCTTTTTTCTCATCTGCCCACAGTGATTCAACATTTAGAGTCAAGAAAACTCAGATTTATTAGTTCCCAAAGGAAATTTGAAGGTGAAAGCTTGAGCTCTCATCTCTCATTATCTCTGTTCTGCCCTTTACATAGGGCAGGTTCTTCATCTCTACCAATAGGCTTTGAGACAGGAGTTTTATATGCATACATGTGTTTCCACATACACATAGATGATAAGACCACATGTGTCTATATATACAGTACACAAACATACATGTGAGTATATACACATAAATATATATAAAACCATGGGTTTATATTGTAATATATAGTGTACACATATATGTAAAAATGTAAAGCATATATACATATATGGGCATGGCATAATGGAAAGATTACTAATACTTGAAATTATTAGTTATTATTATTATCATTTTATTATCAATAAAATAAATACAATTTTATAAATAAAAATTTAAAAAATAAAATAATAAAAAATTATTATTATTATTATTATCAGACTAAGAATCTGAGTACAAATCTTACTCTAATGCATACTCATTGTGTGACTTCAGGAAATTCCTTTAGCATTCATACACCTCAATAAATAAAAGGAATTTGAATTAGATGTCTTCTAAGTTTCCTTCTGGCTCTACATCTGTGATGTTATAATCTGTCATGTATAACTGGGTAAAACAGGGAAGGAACAAAAAAGCAGAAATGTTAATAATTAAGATTGACAATGAAAAAACAATTGAGAAACCTAATAAGGCTACCAAATTCTACATACATATGAAACACGTATTATGATAATAGTTATTTTCAGTGTGTTTTATTTCAAGTGACCGTGTTTTACTATATTAATTGCCAAACTTAAAAAAATATTTCTCGTAAGATTCTAAATTCATTTCCAAATTTTATATTAAATTAAAAAAACAAAACTCTTGAAGCAAAAATGTGATAGAAAATAAAATTCCTCCCAATACTGGCATATATATGTGAAAGGGGAAATAAAAATTACTTTGAAACATTTTCCACAATGATTCTACTATCCAATATTTGTCCTAACCACAAAGCACTTAATATCTCATGTTTGTGTGGCAAGGTCAGGGAAGCATAAGCAGGGCCTATTACTAATGTTTAGTAATTTTGACATTTGGGACAAATAGCCTTAACCACCCCACCCCCCCAAAAAAAATCAACCTCAAAACCAGCACAATATCAGGAAGAAACTTTAGCACACTTTGGAGTCCTGTAGGGGAGGGTGATGTCTAAGGGAAAGCAGAATGGTTCCAGACTAGATAGGACTTGGAAGTATTACACCTGCTGTGAAGCCACTGAGGAGAGCGAGCTCACCATCTGGTAGTTTCCTACTTTAATTATTCTCGCTGAATATTTTTTTTTAAAAGAGTCAAAGTACTGTCAATTTGTAAATGTAACAACTTTTAAACTTGTAAATCTTTTAAAACCATGATTTTTAATTTACAAATAATAAATTAATGTAGTATATGTATTATATGTATGTATATATGTAATTTACACTACATTAAGTGTATAATAAACATATATTAGTATAACATATATAATTTATAGACCATGTGTATACACACAAATGTGTATGTGTAAATGTGTGTGTATATGTATGTAAATTTCCCTGCCATGGGTGAAGATTGGTTGCCCAATTTTATTTATGACTTTTATTGTAGCATCAGGAACACTAATACTAACAATTAGCTGATCAGTATTAGGAATGCCATGGAAATTCATTCAGAGACTTAAAGCAAAATCTGTGTGAACATTTGCAGGAGATGTTTTAATGGTGATTTGTATTCATGAATATGATGGATTAAATGAAATTTTAAATCTGTTAAGACTCTGAAATTCTATGATTTAAAGTTTACAATGCTTTGTCCTTAAAAAAAACCTTTATGATATAAGTAGGACAGGTATAATTTCACAGATCAAGAAACTGAGGTTCAACTCAATAGATAATACAACTTCCCCAGGGTCACTGATCCCAAATAAGTTACATGTTGTATTGTTAGATTCAAAACAAAAAGATGAGAATTCTAAAAGATGAATATTCAATTATTTAATATTAATAATACTTGGATTTTTCATTTGTTTGAATTTAAAAATACATGCACACCCAATGTATTAAAGTTCTTCCAATGGTCATACCTCAGTTTTACTTACCATATGGCAAGTCTATCTTCTTTTTGGTTGAATGTCTCTGTGATGACATTTTATATACCAGGGCTTCTTAAACTTTTTTCAATCATGACCTCTTTTCACCTGAGAAATTTTTATGCTACCCCAGGAATATAGGTAAATAAAATAGGTATATAAATCAAATATTTACAGGGAATAAATTATAATTTTACAACCCCCATATTCAGTATTGTGACCCCATATGGGGTTATAACCCACAGTTTTAGAAGCTTTGCTCTACAGAAGAACCAAGAGGACATTGTACACGGTAGCAAAATTATATAATGATTAACTATGATGGGCTTGGCTCTTTTCAACAATGAGGTGATTCAAAGCAATTCCAATAGACTTGTGATGGAAAGTGCCATCCACATAGAGAGACAGAATTATGGAGACTGAATGTGAATCAAAGTATAGCATTTCCACATTTGCTGTTGTTGTTTGTTTGCTTATTTCTTTTTTCTTTCTCATGTTTTGTTTTGTTTTGTTTTTAATTTTTTTAATTTGCATAACATACGTGTGGGTAATTCCTCAACATTAACCCTTATATAGCTTTCTGTTACAAATTTTTCCCCCCAACTCCCCACCCCTCCCCTAGATGGCAGGATATCCACTACATGTTAATTATGTTAAAATACTTGACAAATCGAATATATGTATACATATTTCCAAACTTATCATTGTTGTGCAAGAAAAATTGTATCTACACAAAAGACATATCAGATAAAGGAAACACAATGTAAGCAAACATCAATCGAGAGTATGAGAATGTTATGTTGTGGTCCACATTTCACATCCCTCTCTCTGGGTGTATATGGCTTTCTTCACTGAACAATTGGAAGTGGTTTGAAACATTTCATTGTTGAAGAGAGCCATGTCCATCAGAATTGATCATCATAGAGTATTGTTGTTGCCGTGTATATTGATCTCCTGGTTCTGCTCATTTCACTCAGCATCAGTTCATGTAAGTCCCTCCAGGCCTCTCTGAAATCGTCCTGCTGGTCGTTTCTTACAGAACAATAATATTCCATAATATTCATATACCATAATTTATTCAGCCATTCTCCAATTGAAGGGCATCTATTCAGTTTCCAGTTTCTAGCCACTACAAAAAGGGCTGCCACAAACATTCTTGCACACGTGGGGGGCCTTTCCTTCCTTTATGACCTCTTTGGGATACAAGCCCAAAAGAAATGCTGCTGGGTCAAAGGGTATGCACAGTTTGATAACTTTTTGAGCATAGCTCCAAATTGTTCTCCAGAATGGCTGTATCCGTTCACAGCTCCACCAACAATGCATCAATGTCCCAGCCCTCCCAATCCCCTCCAACAATCATCATTAACTTTTCCTGTCATTTTAGCCAATCTGACAGATGTGTAGTGGTACCTCAGGGTTGTCTTGATTTGCATTTCTCTGATCAATAGTGATTTGGAGCACCTTTTCATATGACTATAAATAGTTTTAATTTCATCCTATGAAAATTGTCTGTTCATATCCTTCGACCATTTATCGATTGGAGAATGACTCGAATTTTTATAAATATGAGACAATTCTCTCTATATTTTAGAGATGAGACCTTTATCAGAACCCTTAAATGTAAAGATGATTTCCCAATTTATTGCTTCTCTCCTAATCTTGACTGCATTGGTTTTGTTTGTACAAAACCTTTTTAACTTAATATAGTCAAAGTTATCTACTGGTTTTCAATTAAGAGTTGCAGTACTTCTCTGGACATAAATTTATTCCATCTCGATAGGTCTGAGAAGTAAACTATATTACGTTCCTCTAATTTACTTATAGTATTACTCTTTATATCCAGATAATGAACCCATTTAGATCTTATCTTGGTATGTGGTGTTAGATGTGGGTCAAGCCCTAATTTCTTCCACACTAGTTTCCAATTTTCCCAGCAGTTTTTGTCAAATAGTCAGTACTTATCCCAGAAGCTGGGGTCTTTGGGTTTATCAAAGACTAGATTACTATAGTTATTGCCTAGTTTGTCTTGTGATTCTATCCTGTTCCACTGATCGACTACTCTGTTTCTTAGCCAGTACCAAATGGTTTTGATGACCGCTGCTTTGTAATATAGTTTTAGATCTGGTACAGCAATTTCACCATCATCAGCCTTGTTTTGTTTTCTTTTTGATATGATTTTTCTTGCTCAACATGACAAATATGAAAATATGTTTAGAAGAATTGCACATGTTTTAATTTATATCAGATTGGTTGTTATCTTAAGAAGGGGCGAGAGAAAGAAAAAGGGTGAAAAATTTAGAGCATAAGGTTTTGCAAAGGTGAATGTAGAAATCTATCTTTGTATATATTTGAAAAAATAAAATACTATCAAAAAAGAAAGGAAGCTTTGTTATGTACTATTCTTTTGTAATGCTAGTTCAAAATACCAGATTTCTTTATATGTAATGTGTACAGTCCATGCACATATCTATTTCCTTTTGTATGATTCTTTTGGGTTCATAGAGTTCCATTTCTCAGAGCAGTATCTTATCACCAAAAAAATATTGGTACTAAAAAAATGGATTTTTGTTTCAAAGAGAGACTGGGAACTTTACAATTACTCGATAATTCCCCAAAGGCAAGATAGCAAACTTTCTTTTCAATGTTAGATCAGTGGTAAAGATCCAAGGTAAAGATTTAGAAGGGACTTCGGAGACTATCTAATTTACCCCCTTTATTTTACAGATAAAGAACCTGAAATCAGCAAAGATCAAGCTACTTTTCTATAAATACGTGAATTACATAAGTAATAAGTGACAAAACTGGGATTTGGGTATTGGTCCTCTGAATCTACAACTAGTGTTGTTTCCATGATATTATCCTGAGTAGGTTGTTCTTTTTCCTGTGTCTCATGATAGAGACAATAACAATTTTTTGATCCACTTTTTTTTTCCTGGATGGATATCTGAGTGATATTCTTCAGAGTAACTATGGATGTTTTTTTTTTTAAGTAAGCTGTGCAATATTCTATGAGTATATTGTATATTAACAGGACAATGCAATATGCAAACAGGAGAGGGAATTCCTCTAAAACCTATACTCTATGCTGAATCTCTTTTATAATAACGTTGAACATCATTAAGAAGCCTACATCTCCCTGCTTTAAGCTTACAATTAGGTCATTTTTTAAAAAGGTTATGTCTATTGTTCAATCTTTCAAGAAATCTTCTGTTATTTTGACATATGCATGTGAGGATCCATTGGGAGGAGAAGTTTTAAGATGTCATTTTGCTTCACTGAATTTAATGCTTTTTTATAGTAAGCAGACAGTAAGCACAATGGTGTCTTTTATTCTTTATATATTTCAGTCAATTCTGTGATAGTAATGATGTGTTTTGCTGTGAAATAAAGCTTACAAAAAACCTTTTCTATTCCCTTCTAATAACCTCTCACTGTATTTTTCTCCATCAAATAGGTGATCTGATATACACAGATTCAGGAATGACTTTGGCATAAGTAGCTAATAATTTCCTTGTCTGTTGAAATATTATCAATTTTATTTTTATTGTATTATTCAGTACTCACCATGTACTCACCCATTTGATTCTATTTTTCTCAAGAAAAGTAGTCATGCTTTATAGGCATGAGGCTTCTGTATTTCATAGTAGAGCAACTCTCCAAAGTGTGCTCCATGGATGCTGGGGGGGGGAATTTGAGACCCTTTCAGGGGATCTTCAAGGTCAGTAATATTTTCATAATAATATTTTCCTACTAATATGAAGATTTTCTTATTCATTTTTTTTTTTTGCTTTTTGCTGAGGCAATTGGGGTTAAGTGACTTGCCCAGGGTCACACAGCTAGGAAGTGTCTGAGACCAGATTTGAACTCAGGTCCTCCTGACTTCAGGGCTGGTGCTCTAACCACTGCACCACCTAGCTGCCCCTGAAGATTTTCTTTTACTCTTGTCTCATGAACATACAATAAGGTTTTTCAGAGGCTTTATGTCCTGTATAAAACCAATAATATGATTAGACTTGCGATGTGGTACCACCTAATCATCAAGGAAGGTCTTTTAAATGAACACTTGGCAACAGACACAGGGAATATTGAAATATTGTGTCAAATAACTTTTTTTAAATCTCCTGGATTAAAAAGTGCTGATATTTGCTCTGATGGGTAAACTATTGACACCTTAATAGGCATGAAGACAGTGACACCAAATTGTACAAGTAGTCATTGTATTCTTTACCATTATACATTCATTTTGTACACAAATACACATATATTATATGTACACTCATATACATATATGGACACATCTTGTAATTATTTCAAATGGAATTTCTCAATTTCTTTTCCTTCTGGTTTTTGTTAATAATATACAGAAATACTAATGACTTAGAGTGAGGATTTGTTTTGTATCTTGCTACTTTGCTGAAATTATTAATCATTTAAATTCTCTTCTTAATTGATTTGCTAAAATTTCCTAATAATAGCATTATATTGCCTGCAATAAGCTAATTTTGTTTCCCTATTTGTTTTACTCTCATCCTTTCTTCTGTCTTCTTTTGGTAATTTTATTTATTTATTTTTAACTTTATGTCCAATAGTAGTGGAGAGAGGGAATATCCTTGCTTAGTTTCTGAACTGATTGTGCCAGCTTCAAGTTATTCTCCACTAAAATGAATAATAATTTTAGATTCTTGTCTTCCACATTATAAACATTCCCAGTTTCTTCAAGTATTCCTCATATAGAAACTTTTTAACATCTACCATATACCAATCATCTTTAAATCCAAAAATAAGACAAAATGGGAAGCCATTAGGGTTTGGACTCCAAAGCATAAGGACATTAGGACAAAAATGATCATCCTTTCATGTGTGTGCCTGGAGTCATGATTTATTTGTTGTTGTTTGTACAATAACTTTTTAATTTAATGAATCAAAATTATCCATTTTATCCCTTATGAATTTTTCTTATTGATCATGAACTCTTCCCTTATTCAAAGACTTAAGGAGCAATTTCTTTCTGCTCCATTAATTTTTTTTATGAGGTAACTTTACATATAAATCATATAGTCATTTGGAACTTGCATTAGTATATGATGTGAAGTGTTTCTACATATAGTTTCTGCCAATATTTCCAAGTTTTTCCAATCTTTTTTGCCACTAACAAAATATTGTCTCCAAAAACTTGGTTCTTTGAGTTTGTCTAACATCAAGTTACCATATACATTTGTTTCTTTTTCTTTTTTCTTTCTTTCTTCTTTTTTTCTTTCTTTTTTTTCTTTTTTTTTTGTATACAGCATCTATTTCATTGATCACTCTCTCTATCTTACCCACTACCAAAAAATTCTGGTGCTTATAGTTTTTTTAATATAATTCGAAATCTGGTATTCTTAAATTCTGAATTTTATAAATTGATTCTCATGATTGCCATGACTTTTTGTTCCTCTATGTGAATTTCTATAATTTTTTTTTTGGTAGTTTGGTATTGCAGTAGATAAATAAATTAATTTAGGCAATATTATGATTTTATATTTGTTCAGACTTCCTATGAGCAATTAATATTTTTCCAAGTATTTAGATCTATCTTTATTTGTATGAAAAATATTTTGAAATTATGATCATGCAATTCCTGGGAACTGCATGGAAAATTCATAAAAATTCTAAGTTATCTGTAGTTATTTTAAGTAGAATTTCTCCTTATACATCTTTGTGCTGAGTTTTGTTGATAATATACAGAAATGCTGATCTGTGGGGTTTATTTTATAACCTGCAAATTTGATGAAGTTGTTAGTTGAGTAGTTTTCTTTAGTTCATTTAATACGATTCTCTAAGTAAACCCTTATATTGTTACAAAAAAAATAGTTTTGTTTTCTCATTGCCAACACTACTTCAATTTCTTTTGCTTGTTTTATTGCTATAGTCAGGAATTCTACAATATTTGGGTAATAATAGTGATAATGGACATCTTTGCTTTACCCCTGATCTTATGGGACAGTTTTCTACTTTATCCTCATTATAGAAAATGCTTGCTCTTGATTTTAGTTGATATTGTTTATCCTTCTAAGGAAAGCTCCATCTATTTTTATATTTTCTAATGTTTTAAACAGGGACATGTGTATTTTGCCAAAAGATTTTTCTGTATCTATGGAAAAGTCACATGAGCACATAAAAATAATCACATTATTTTTGTTGTTTATATGATCACTTATTTCTATAGATTTTTTTTAATTGAACCAGTTCTATATTATTAATATAACTACAGTCTGATATCCTTGTTGGATATGATTATAAATTTTTGCAATAACATAATTAGAAAAATTGGTTTCTAGTGTTCTTATCATTTTGCTTCTTTCTGTTTTATATATTTAAGATCATAGTTGTGTCATATAAGGAATTTGATAACCATTTTTTAAACACTTTCAATAATATTAATTGTTCTCTAAATTTTTGGTAGAATTTTTCTTATAAATCCATCTGATCCTGGGTTTTTTTCTTAAGAAGCTCATTTATATATTGTTCAATTTCTTTTTCTAAAATAAGGATTTTTAAGCATTCTATTTTCTTTTCTCTTAATCTGAGAAATTCTTGTAAATATTCATTTATTTCATTTAAGTCATTAGTTTTATTGGTATGTAATTGGGCAAAATAATGCCTAATATATATTTGTTTTCCCCTCCCTTCTTCATTGGTTGTCCTTTTTGTTGTTTTTTTTAAGCTTCTATTTTATTTATTAGTTTAATATTCCACTTACACCACCACCCCTCCAACACACACACACATTCATTTTGTTAGCCTCTTCTTTGATTTTCATATTTTTATTTTGGTGTTTAATTGTTGTTTAAAGGGGACAGTTAATTCACTGTTGTTGTTTTTAATTTTCATGTCCAAATCATTGATCTTTTTTCTCCCTCCCCTTCCCCTATCCCCTCTCAATATCATTAATTTTAATGAAATTATTGATGGATCTTATATTCTATTATTTTTGACACAACCATTTTTTAGGATTAGTTTACTTAATTTCCAACTAACTTTTTTTTAAATTTTATTTTTTATTTTATTTGCATAACATATGTGTGGGTAATTCTTCAACAATAACCCTTACATAGCTTTCTGTTACAGATTTTTCCCCCCAACTCCCCACCCCTCCCCTAGATGGCAGGATATCCACTACATGTTAATTATGTTAAAATATTGGCAAATCGAATATATGTATACATATTTCCAAACTTATCATTGGTGTGCAAGAAAAATCTTATCTACACAAAAGATATATCAGATAAAGGAAACACAATGTAAGCAAACATAAATCAAGGAGTATGAGAATGTTATGTTGTGGTCCACATTTCACATCCCTCTCTCTGGGTGTATATGGCTTTCTTCAGTGAACAATTGGAGGTGGTTTGAAACATTTCATTGTTGAAGAGAGCCATGTCCATCAGAATTGATCGTCATATAGTACTTTGATCATCATATAGTACTATTTCCAACTAACTTTTAATTTATTCTTCAAAGATCATTTTTTGTTTCTAATTTTTTTGCATTATAGTTAGAAAAATCTATATGCAATATTTTTGATTTTCTGGATTTATTTGTGGCATTTTTATACCCTGCCCCATAATCACTTTTGTGAAGGTACCAAGTGCAGCTTAGAACAGGTACATTCCTTTCTAGTCCCATTCATAATTTTCACAGTCTTATCATATTTGTTTTTTTTTCTAAAATTCTGTTCATCTCCTTACAACTTTATTGTTTTGTTTTATGATTGTATTTATCTATGTTTGACAGAGGTAAATTTTGACCCTTCAGCAATGTAGTTTTATTGTCTCTTTTGTCATTTTTTTGTTTTAAGAATTTGGGTGCTATGCCATCTGGTGTGTGATGTTGTTATTCATTCATTTCAGTGATGTTCAACTCTTCATGACTCCATTTCAGGTCTTTTTGGCTAAGATACTAGAATGGTTTGCCATTTACTTCTCCAGCTCATTTTCAGATGAAGAATTGAGGCAAACAGCATTAAGTAATTTGGCCTACGTCACACAATTCATATTTGAATTCATGAAGATGAGTCTTCCTAATTTCACATTTGGCATTTTATCCATTACCTCATCTAGCTGCCTTTTGGTGCAAATATTTCAATATTGATATAATTCATTTTCATTAATACTTTTTTGACAAATTGTGGGTTTGTATCTCTTTTAATTATATTTATTATTTTTCTTTGCTTTGTCTGAGAAGATGATTGTTAGCCTTGTCTTATTTAACTTTAGTGGAAGTAAAAGTGATTCTGCTCTTGCCACTTAATGAAACTCAAGGTATATATTTCTGCTTCAAAGTGTATCTCTTGTATACAAATTATTGGAGGATTCCAGTTTATAATCCATCCTACTATTCTTTTCTGTGTTTATAACTTTCCTTTTCATAACTTTCTTGATAGCTCTTGATTCTTTTTCATATACTCTAATTTCCTGCATTATTTCTAATTTGCCATTCATGCCATTTTGAAATCACTGTTTTTGATTTTTTTTTTGTATATTCTTTATTTTTGCCTTATTTCTTTTCTTTTTTTTGAAGAAAGAATTTGAATGTTATGCCATCTGGTGCATATTGTTGTTGTTCATTCATTTCAGCTGTGTTCAACTCTTCATGACTCCATTTAGGGTCTTCTTGGGTAAGATACAAGAATAGAAAACAATGAAGCTGAGACTAAAGATTAGAAAGAAGCACACATACAACAGTAGCTTTGAAGCCATAATTTGTACTTATTATAAATGTAAAACAAAAGTAAATAGTGAATAGTAGAGATCAGTTTTCTTTTTCAAGTAAAGTCTTTTTTTTCTTTTCTATTACATACATAGACACAACCGTTTTGTTTGATATTTGTTAAGCTGCAAATAAAAATAAATTTAAAAAAGTAACCACTTTCCTCTGCTCCTCCCAACCCACCCCCCCAAAAAAAAGAAGAAAAAGAACTTTCCAGCTTCACATGGAATTTTCCCATGCTGTCTATTCTCCTAATATAGCCATCACTCAGAAAATATATATTAAGCTTTATCAGTGCTCCCTCTGCAATGTTGTACCCAAATTAAATGATACTCTAGCTGTAATATTATGATTTCTATACATATTTGGCATAAAATATTCTAAGATGTATTAGTGATTTTGGTGACCATTTGATTTATACAAAGATTGTAGTCAATTTTTAGTTCTTTTTCATATAATTTTCTTTTAGGCTTCTATTTCCTTTAACCTGTGCTTGTGCAATTCATATTTCAAATGTAAGTTCAAAAGGATTTCTATTGTATTTATTTTATTAAGATGTCCTCTATTCTTTACTTTGATGGAGGAGATCCAACACAGAATCCAAGTTGAAGAGGAATTTGTTGTGGATGGTAAAGTCCTCCCAATGCTTCTCTTTGTTGATGGCAATGTACTAATTGATGATGGTCTAAAAACATTGCAAACACTCCTAGAAGAGAGCCAAAATAATTCAAAGCAATTTGATTTGAGCATCCACATAAGAAAGATCAAATTAATAAAGAATGTATATTGTCAGATTATGACATACAATTGAAGCAATAGCCTATAGAATCTGATCATGAGTATGTATATCTGTTTTAGACAATATAAATAGAAAATAATCTGGGTCCAGAGTTAAACAGAAAGAAAAAAAAGGCTTGATTTCTTTTAGGAAATTACAGGTTCTTTTTAATGACCCTAACCGCCTCCCATAAGATGCCAAATTTTTTTAATGTAAATATTCTATTATTGATGTTATATGGTAGAAAGACATTGAATATAACTTTACCCAAAAATGAAAATAAATATCACACAAATAGTGAAATATGAACAAGCTATCTCATATAATCAATACAAAATGTTATGATTAGAAGGATTGTTCATATGTCAAAGGCAAAGAGTAGCAACAGGT
The DNA here is from genome assembly GCA_023553655.1 of Myrmecobius fasciatus. Lineage (NCBI taxonomy): Eukaryota > Metazoa > Chordata > Mammalia > Dasyuromorphia > Myrmecobiidae > Myrmecobius > Myrmecobius fasciatus. The sequence goes on along the minus strand of JAJPUD010003557.1, from coordinate 173,680 downwards.
AAATAGTCAATTTCTCCCTGATAACCTTGTGAAAGCAAGGCAATCCTCCTTCAACAATTTTTGTAGACCCTTCCTATAACAATTAGAGGCTGTGTATAAGAAAAAAGATAGGATGTAGGCATGAATAGAGTTGCTATTTGCAATATTTCAGTAAAAACTCCATTTATGAGATTACATGTACACTTAAGAATCTGAATAATTTTATTTCTAAGGTCCCTTCAGCCGTGGTTCTCTTAGCTTCTATAATTGTTATGCCATGTTGAGATCTTTTGAAATCCTGATTATGTCATGTATTAGTGCATTTATTATATTTCCAATAAATTTAATATGTATCCCATTTTAGTCTTTATCCAGATGGTCTATTAAAAAAATTGACCAGGTCTAGACAAAGTTCAGAATCTTAAGACTGATATCAATTCATTCATAAGCATTCATTGGGTAAAGTTTTTCAACTAGTTGTGCATCAAGCCAGTTATAGTATGATATAATATACATGTCTCATTAATTCCATAGGGATGTGATATTTAATGTGTTTCTGTATTTCATATTTTGCCTATCTTGACATACTACTCAAGTAAGCCTATATAAAAAAATGAAATGTAGTTACTTTGGCATGACTTATCCCTAGTAAACCTGTGATGGCTGTTACAGACCAACCATTTTTTTTTATTGAATGCTCATTAAACATGTATTAAGTAATCCATTTGAGTATGTTCATATTAATTAATATCAGTCTTACCTCTCTGAAATTTCTGGAATTAATTTTCCTTGCTTTAAAAAAAATCAGGATAATAGCTGCTTCTGCCCCCTCCCCCTTCCCAATTTTCTGGCTCCTCTCCTATTCTCTGTAGTTCCTCAAAGAATACAGAGCTACATTTCAATATGCAAATATTTCAATATTTTGGGTTGGAACTAGTTTATGTTGGATAAACAGAGACTGAAACTCTTGTAAAGTAGATATGCATTCCTTTACTAGGCCTTCATCTCTCTTGGGTTCTAATTATTTATATATTATTTTTACCTTCCTTTTAAAAGAACCTTCTCCTCTGTAGAGAATAATGAAGCAAAACAGCAATTGTGTAATTTTGCCTTTTTTTTCCTCCTTTTAACATTTGTTAATATTACCCCATGAGAGAGGTATCATTATATTGTGAAAAGAATGTTGGACCTAAAATAGGAAAATCTAAGTTTGAATATTAGTTTTACCATCTTCACTCTGTTGATACTGCCTTTAAGAAGATTTCATCCATTTCCAATATAAGGCCTTAAAAACAGAACTTGGCCTGTCCCTGTCTCATATTCATATTGGTCTACTATGGCAAATTATCAAGGTTGTTTTTTTGAAACATTCAGTTCTTAACAAAAATTCTTAATGACTCATCCCACTGTAGTAGTAGATTCCTACCATGTTCCTTATATACTTTTATACTCATTTTAGTCTTTCATTTTGAATTTATATTTTATAGTAGCCCACTTCTACTTCTGTGCAATTGGTTCAGTTATGCTGTTAGACAAACCTTGCAACCAAAAGACAAAGCACTGATACCCAAATGACATCATGAAAATGAAATTTATTATAATTTAATAGACAAGAAAAGCCTGTCTACCAGTTTGGAAGTCATTTCCAAACCAAGTATCTACATATGTTCAGATCATTTGATTATTAAAACAAAGATAAGAATCAGTTCAAATTAAAAGAAGAATAATTTCAACAACGAAAGGTTATAAGACAATTCCAACCTGACCTATCTATTAATGACAAAAATGGGAAAAGGATAAAAGAACAGTTCCTCAAAAACAACTATCACCATTTACAAACCATTGCATATTGAAGAAGTCAAAAGAATCTAGAAATGTCTTAATCAAGAAATACTTTCTCTCTTTTCCAAGCAGATTGGTATGGCACTCACAGAAGCAAGAGTAAAAAATATAAAATCATTTGTAAAGTATTAGAGAGATAACTGATGGAAGATTTTATTAATAGCACTTTATAGAAAAACAACAAATGATAGAATGAAATAATTTTACAGGAAGGTTGGTGAGAAACTCAGATAATCTCAACTAATCACCAAACATGTATCTAGAGTGTGCTGAAGTAAGCACTGGACATAAAAAGACAAAATTGTAATTGTCTCCTTTCAGGGAGCTTGTATTTTTTGGGTGGGATAACAATATGTATACATAAAAGTGTATTCAAAATATATCTAAAATGAATTCAAGGCAACGTGAGAGGAAGCAAAAGGACTTGAGGGAGATAGGAAAGATTTCAGGGTCAAGTGGGGCTTTGAAGGATTTGGGGGATTCTAAGAGTTAAAGATGAGAACCAGAGCACTCTAAATTAGATATTTAAGGATGAAATGGAAAGAGGAATGACATTGAACAGACAGGTTGTAGATAATGGCTGGATAGAATATTTTTTTTAAACTCTTTTCTCTATCAGCAACTCTGGATTTAATGAATAAAGCTGCTGTTGCTGCTGCTGTAGTTGTGATTTATGCCCCTAAGATTAGTGTTCCTAGTTTGCTTCCTTAAGATGTAGGAACAATATATGAGTATTGACCCTTACTGATGTATACAATTATTTCAAAGAAGCGGTGATAGGTGCTTTGCATGTAACTTTAAGATTAGCTAATATATGACAAAGCAAAGTAGCCATGAGCATGGATGAGGGAATTCAGGTGTTCTACTGGCATGTCAGTCATTTTTCAAAAGACCAAATCCTTCTCCAAAAATTCTCAAAAGTTTAACTTCGAAATGAACCATATTGAAGCTTCATATTAATCTAATCATAAGAAAAAACATATCCATAGGAGGTCAGGCAAAAATCACACACAAACACACACACAAGTCCTAAAGGAGGAATAATATTTCAGCATCACCTCAAATAGTGTTAGAAATCACCCTGGGATGATCTTATCTGCAGCCATATATACTACCTTGCCATCTTTTTCAACTTGAATCTCTGAAAAAAAAACTGATTCTGCTAAGAATCTGGATGAGGTTTTCCCTGGTGATGGAACAGAAATAAGTTACTGAACATAATATAATAGTTTTGCATATAGAATATATATTTGAATGTGCACCTATGTGTATATATGAACACATGCACATGCATGTATTATGTGTGTGCTTTTATATGTATGCTTCAATGCTTCAGAGGAGGATGGGGCACTTGATATATGCAAATGTAGAAAATAAAATATGGCTAAGTAAACAGCTAATAGAGCTATATAAGTACAAAGTCTCCATTCCTTCTTCCTCTCCAACTCTACTGAAATTGAGTGCTAGAGCAAAATTATGCAGTGAAATCCTCATGTTATCAGAATTAATGATCTGTATCCTATTCAAATCTCTGAAGAGTTTTACAATTCACTCTGATACTTGCTCTTAAAGGGTTTCTATCTTTTTCAGTGCAGTAAATCTTTAGATACTTTAAAGGAAACATATTACAAACACATAAAGAAAGTGATACTAGTTTCTCTTTAGGAATAAAAGAAGTGATTGATTAAAAAAAAATACCGGGGTACTAAAGGAGAAAATTCTCTTTTTTTCTCTTTTGCTTTAATTTATTTTTTATAAAATTTTTAATTTTATTTTTTCTTTTTTTAAATTAAAGCTTTTAATTTTAAAAACATATGCATGGATGATTTTTTCAACATTAACCCTTGCAAAAACTTGTGTTCCAATTCACCCTCTCCTTCCCCTACTCCCTCTTCTAGATGGTAAGTAGTCCAATATATCTTAAACATGGTAGAAATATATGTTAAAACCAATATATACATACATATTTATACAATTATCTTGCAGCACAAGAAAAATTATATCAAACAAGGAAAAAAATGAGAAAGAAAATGAAATGCAAGCAAATAACAACAAAAAGAGTGAAAATGCTATGTTGTGAACCACACCCAGTTCCCACAGTCCTCTCTCTGGCTCTCTTCACCATAAGATTATTGAAATTGGTCTCAATAATCTTATTGTTGAACAGTCATGCCCATAAAAACGGATCATTGTATAATCTTGTTGTTGCCATGTACAATGATCTCCTGGTTCTGCTCATTTCACTCAGCATCAATTCATGCAAGTCTCTCCAGGCCTCTCTGAAATCATCCTGCTGAGCATTTCTTACAGAACAATAATATTCCATAATATTCATATATCATAACTTATTCAGCCATTCTCCAACTGATGGGCATTCACTCAGTTTCCAGTTTCTTGCCACTACAAAAAGGGCTGCCACAAATTTTTGCACACATGGGACATTTTCCCTCCTTTAAGATGTCTTTGGGATATAAACCAAGTAGAAATACTGTTGGATCAAAGGATTTGCACAGTTTGATGACTTTTTGGATATAGTTCCAAATTGCTCTCCAGAATGGTTAGGTTCATTCACAACTCAACCAACAATGCATTAGTGTCCCAGTTTTCCCACATCCCCTTCAACATTCATCATTATCTTTTCCTGTCATAGCCACTCTAAGTAAGAAGTATAAAATGGTATCTCAGAGTTGTATTAATTTGCATTTCTCTGATCAATAGTGATTTAGAGTACCTTTTCATATGACTAGAAATGGTTTAAATTTATTCATCTGAAAATTATCTGTTCATATCCTTTGATCATTTATCAATTGGAGAATGGCTTGAATTCTTATAAATTTGAGTCACTTATCTATATATTTTCAAAATGAGGTCTTTATCTGAACTCTTGAACATAAAAATATTCTCCCAGTTTATTACTTCCTTTTTAATCTTGTCTGCATTAGTTTTGTTTGCATAAAAACTTTTCAACGTAACATAATTAAAATTATCTATTTTATGATCAATAATGGTCTCAGGTCTTCTTTGGTAACAAATTCCTTTCTCCTCCACAGATATGAGAGTTAAACTATCCTATGTTCTTCTAATTTCCTTATAATATCACTCTTTATGTCTAGATCATGAACCCATTTAGACCTTATATTGGTAAGGCATTAGGTGTGGGTCAGTGCCTAGTTTCTGCCATACTAGTTTTCAATTTTCCCTAGCAGTTTTTGTTAAATACTGAGTTCTTATCCCAAAAGCTGGGATCTTTGGGTTTGTCAAATACTAGATTACTATAGTAATTGACCATTTTGCTCTGTGAGCTGACCCTATTCCACTGATCGACTACTCTGTTTTTTTAGCCAGTACTAAATGGTTTAGATGACTACTGCTTTATAATATAGTAAAACTTTTTATTTTCAAAACATATACATAGGTAATTTTCAACATTCATCTTTGCAAATTCTTAGATTTGAACTTTTTTTTTCTGCCTCCCTTCCTCCCATCTCTTCTCCTAATGACAAGTAATCATATTGAATCATATGTTAAACATGCACAACTCTTCTATATGTATTTCCACAACTATTATGCTGCACAAGAAAAATCTGATCAAAAGGGGAAAAATGAGAAAGAAAATAAATTGCTAACAAACAACAACAAAAAGAATGAAAATGTTATGTTGTGATCTACACTCAGTTCCCACAGTCCTATCTCTGGGTGCAGGTGGCTCTCTCCATCATAACATCATTGGAATTGTCCTGAATCATTTCACTATTCAAACGAACCACATCTATTGTTGTTGCTGTGTACAATGTTATCCTGATTCTATCCACTTCACTTAGCATCAATTCATGTACGTCTCTCCAGATTTTTCTAAAATCATTTTGCTGATCCTTTCTTATAGAACAATAATATCCCACAACATTCATATACCATAACTAGTCCCTCTTCAACTAATGGGCATTCACTCATTTTCCAGTTCCTTGCCACAACAAAAAGGGCTGCTACAAACATTGTTGCACATGTGGGCTCTTTTCCCTTCTTTATGATCTCTTTGGCATACAAGCCCAATAGAGATAATGCTGGATCAAAGGGTAAGCACAGTTTTTTTTTTTTTTTTTTTTAATGTTAAAATACTTGACAAGTTGTTGTGCAAGAAAAATCCTATCTACAAGGAAAAAAAATCAGAGAAAGGAAACACAAGGCAAGCAAACATCAATAAAGGGCATGAAAATGTTATGTTGTGGTCCACATTTCATATACCTCTCTCTGGGTGTATATGGCTTTCTTCACTGAACAATTGGAACTGGTTTGAGACATTTCTTTGTTGTAGAGAGCCATGTGCATCAGAGTTGATCATCATGTAAAATTGTTGTTGCTGTGTATAATGATGCTCGTTTCACTCAGCATCAGTTCATGCAAATCTCTCCAGGCCTCTCTGAAATCATCCTGCTGGTCGTTTCTTACAGAACAATAATATTTCATAACATTCATATACCATAATTTATTCAGCCATTCTCCAATTGATGGGCATCCATTCAGTTTCCAGTTTCTAGCTACCAGAAAAAGGGCTGCCATAAACATTCTTGCACATGTGGATCTCTTTTCCTCCTCTAAGATCTCTTTGGGCTATAAGCCCAATAGACACACTGCTGGGTCAAAGGGTATGCACAGTTTGATAACTTTTTGAGCATAGCTCCAAATTGCTCTCCAGAATGATTGGATCCGTTCACAGTTCCATCAACAATGCATTAGTGTCCCAGCCTTCCCACATGCCCTCCAATATTCGTCATTATCTTTTCCTTTCATTTTAGCCAATCTGACAGGTGTGTAGTGGTACCTCAGAGTTGTCTTAATTTGCATTTCTCTGATCAATAGTGATTTGGAGCAATGTTTCATATGACTACAAATAGTTTTAATTTCATCATCTGAAAATTGTCTGTTCATATCCTTTGACCATTTATCAATTGGAGAATGGCTTGAATTCTTATAAATATGAGACAATTCTCTATATATTTTAGAGATGAGACCTTTATCAGAACCCTTAAATATAAAGATGATTTCCCAATTTGATGCTTCCCTCTTAATCTTGTCTGCATTAGGTTAATTTCTACAAAAACTTTTTAACTTAATATAATCAAAATTATCTATCTGGTGTTCAATTTAGAGTTCCAGAACATCTTTGGACATAAATTTATTCCATCTCCACAGATCTGAGAGGTAAACTATCCTAGGTTCCTCTAATTTGCATCACAATATCACTCTTTATATCTAGATCATGAACCCATTTAGATCTT
>JAJPUD010003557.1:129791-157388 GCA_023553655.1 Myrmecobius fasciatus | reverse complement strand
ATATTTTTTTTATTTTGAGGTCTAATCCAAAGCAGGGAATTCTGCAGGTGTTTCAATTTCCCCTGGGGCAGTTCTTGGAGATGACTTCTGGTGCTGGGCTGGTTGGGCTAGATCTCCACTAGGACCACTCTTTCAACTGCTCTCAATCCACCCTTTACCAAAGGCAGATCTGCCAAAACACCTGCCCACAAGCAGAGCAAAGTGGCCCAAGTGTCTCCCAGGGACTTCCTGGGTTCCTAAAATCCGCTGCTCTGTCCCAGCCCTGGACTTGCGCCCCAGCTGTGCATTGGCATCTGAGTGCTGGCGTCTGAGCTCAGCAAGCTGCTCGATTCCCTGCCCTTCTGAAATTGACCTGCTCTGGAGCTCTTTCAAAATAGATTTTTGACAGAAGTGCGTTGTACTCCAAGTGTTTAATGGAGCCCTCATTCCAAAACCAGTTTGGAGTCTTATTTCGTTCTAGGTCTAAGGGAAGATCTGCGGAGCTCACAGAGAATGATGTCTATAATTCGCCATCTTCTCCCCTTCTTCTCAAAGCTACCACATCAAAGAAAACATTCTAAACATTATGTTGACATTATTACTGTCTCCAATTAAAAATCCTATCATTTCTATCTAATCCCTACTGGTTTGAAGCACAAGACAACTCTGATTTAACTTTCCTTGGTGGGAACATCATTTGTGAATCTTGAAGTCAATCATTCTGAAAATGGAAGATGCCAAAAATTCTGTTCCCTTGAAGATGACTGGGTTGTAGAAGTTCTCAGTTTTTAAGGGAGGCGTAAAAAGAGGAGCTTAAAGGGGAAAGGTGTAATAAAAAGACATCAACAAGTCAGCTCTCAAATCTTTTGTGGAGTCTTACCCTTTCTGAGTGGAGTATTGAAGAAGGAATCAGAAATAAGTTTCTCTTTAAAAACATACACACACATCTTTATATTAAGAAAAAAAGATATCTTTAACAGCGAACTAATGAGAAAATGAGAAAATTCAATATATGTGTTGGTTATGGAAAGAGGTAGTTTGGAGGGCAGTAAGTGTGCTTTGGGGCTTTTGTTGACCAGTTTCCATCTCAGACCATCAGAATGTAAAAAATGTGATGGTCCTAAGACTTAGAAATAAGATGAGGTATTCTTAGATGACCCAATTTGAAGAGTGCTAAGTAAGTGCTAAGAGAATGTTTTCTACTACACCTGCTATTGCTAAAATTTACAATTAGAAGAAAGGTGAGAACTCAGTTCTAGTGCTGAACCTAGAAGTCTTCTCAAAAGAAAGGAGTTCTCACGTTTTGGGGGTGGAGCAAAGGGAGGGGCTAAGCAGAGGTAAGGATATAAAAACACCTACAGAACTCAGTCTTGATATCTTTTGCTGCCTGAGATCAAGGGCAAGAGCTTGCACCTTGCTCCTGAGAGATATATTTGAGAAGAAAGACTATGGATGCAAGAGCCTTAATTGAAAAGCTCAAGGAAGATCTTACTTGCTCCATCTGCCTGGGCTACTTCACTGACCCAGTGACTGTCAAATGTGGCCATAGCTTTTGCACAGAGTGTCTTCTCCAGTGCAGGGAGAGAGCCACTGAAACCTTAACCTGTCCAGAGTGCAGAGGAGACATCAATTCCAGTAACTTGGTGCCCAACAGGCACCTGCAAAACCTGTCCATCATTGGCAAAATGCTCCGACCTCATTTGCTGCAGAGAATGGTGAGCCTGACCACCTGTGATCAACATGGGAAACAAGAGAAGTTCTTCTGTGAGGAAGACCAGAAGCTACTCTGTGATTGCTGCTTATCAGCCCCAGAGCACAAGGCTCACCAAGTCCTTCCCTTGGAAACAGTTGCTGAGAGGTGCAGGAATGAGCTCCAGGAGACACAGGCTGTCATAAAGGAAAAAGAAAAGGAATTTGAAACTGCAATGCACAAAGCAAGAAGGAGAAAGGCATACTGTAAGGAGAATGGATTTACTTTGAAATACTCAGTTACATCTGAATATGGGAAAATACACCACTTCTTATGGGAAGAAGAATATGAGTACTTGGAAAAAACAAATCAGGAATATGAAGATGGCCTGGTCAAAATGGAGGAGAGCATGCACAAGATGTCCCAACAAATCCAGAATATGCAACAATTGATGTTAGAAGTAGAGAAGAATTTGGACAAGGGGCCTTTGGAAATGCTCCGGGATATGAAAGGCATTTTGGAAAGGAATGAGGAGCTTCTTCTCCAAGAGCCAGAGCTTGTTTCACCTTGCTTGGGCACCTGCTCCATCACATGCTTGAGAGAAGTGCTCCTGAGATTCCAGAGGGATATAAGTCTTGATCCTGAATCAGCCAATCCTCATCTCACCCTGTCTGAAGATTTGAAGAGGATCCAGCATGCAAGTGTCCATCAGGACCTGCCTGACAACAAAGACAGAAATGACTATGCTCTTGCTGTTTTGGGGGCCCAGACCTTCACCTCAGGCAAACACTATTGGGAGGTAGAGGTGGAAGATAAGACAGACTGGGAATTGGGCATCTGTAAAGAAACAGTCAGGAGAAAGGGAAAACTGTCCTCATCTGAGCATGTAATGGCCCTAGCAAGCTTCCCATATGGAAATAGTTTCTTTCTCTTGAATTCACAACATGGCTTTCAGTTGAAGCAGCCTGCACTGAAAGTGGGAGTTTTTCTTGATTATGAAAATGGATATATAGCATTTTATGATGTCAGAGACAGAAGCCTTATCCACATGCTCTCAAACATAGCCTTTGAAGGGCCTCTTTGCCCTTATTTCTCTATCACTCTCAATAAAGGAAATACCTCTGGATCACTCATTATCTGCCCCATTAGTGATCAGTAGAAGGCTGTCAATGATGCTAACTGATAATGGTGATTGAAAATTTTTACTGAAATTGACTACTTATTTGAACTGAATATATGTTGGAATGATCAATAAATTGATGCATTATTATCAAAATCAAGGAGATTAAAGTTTATCTTCTATGTACTTGTTATAAAAAACAAACAAATATGGGAACTTTTAAAAAATGGTAACTGTTCTGAAGTCAGCTAATGTGACAATTAGCTAAAGGGAAGGCAGAAAGGGAATAGAAAAGATGTACTGTTGTACAAAAAAAAAGGGAGACAATAATTTTCAAGAAGAATAAAGAGGAAAATTTACAATGCTAAGTGAATAAATGAGCAACCAAGAAAGCAAAGAAACAAATGAGAGAATGGTTTTCTTGGATTAAGTCATTGGGCATGGAAAGTTAATGGTTCTAAGTGAGAAACAAGAGAAATTGATTTATATGCTAGATTCAAAGAATCAAAAAATATGAGACATCTACTGAAATAAATGTATTGGGAATAATTACAATATAGATCTACTTTATTGCAATGCAGGGAGAGCTTTTTGATAAGAACTTTGACATTTGGGGCCCTCCTTTTAGGTAGTCATCTTTTTGCAGAGTATGATGGGTTCTGGTTGTATGTGGAAGAGTAGGATTATCTTTGTTGAATTTGTTGGTTGAGAAAGACTTGCTAGGAAGCTGCTTAAGGACATTACATTACAGAAGGGATCTAGGTCAGACTGTTGAGCTCTGATATTGAAATTCTGGAGTTTATTGGATCCACCTTTGGAAGGGTACAACTTGCATTACCGTAAATGATTCTATTTAAAAACAGAATTTTACAAATTCGTGATGATGATGCGGTAGTACATTTCTTTTCCCTTTTCATGGTGGTGAATGTCATTTAAATAAGTCCTTTTTATTTTTATTTTTGGCTTCATTTATTTGTGAGACTGGTAGATTCTCATTTTTTCAGTGATTTCCTTCAGCACTTTATTACTGTACTTTTTGAGGGAAATTTTAGTTGTTTTTCAAAGAATGCTGAGATGGACACTATTATTTTAAAAGTCAAATATGTGAGACAATTAGTCTTATAGGATATTTATATGAATCTATTGGTGTCCCAGTGGTTTTTCTAAGTGTTGAAGGACACACACACACACACAAACACACACACATACACACAAAATAAGAACTAAACATAAGTAGAGAGTAGGTAATTGAGGCAAGACAATTTCCAAAATAAACTTTTATTGCTACTTTGTTTTTATACTCCTGTTCTACACATTTCAATACTGTCTAAATGAAGTCTATTTCAGAAATTTTGACTCTTACTTACTCTTTAAGAAAGGTGTATGAACATAATTACAAAACACTTTACACAAATAAAATTAGATCTAAACAACTGGAAGAATATTGAGAGCTCACAGGTAGGCTGAGCTAATGTAATAAAAATGATAATTCTACCTAAAATAATCTACAATTCAGTGCCATACCAATCAAACTGCCAAGAAATTACTTTACAGAGCTAGAAAAATAATAACAAAATTCATCTGAAGGAACAAAATATCAAGAATTTCAAGGGAGTTAATGAAAAAAAAATGCTATCAGATTTAAAACTACATTATAAAGCAGGAGCCATCAAAACCATCTGGTAGTGGATAATTAGTGAATTAGTGAAGAGATTAGTTTCACAAGACACAATAGTGAATGATATAGTAATCTAGTATTTGATTAACCCAAAGACTCCAGCTTCTGGGATAAATATTCACTATTTTACAAAAATAGCTGGGAAAACTGGAAAAATAGTGTGGCAAAGACCAGACATTGACAATATCTAACACCATATACAAAGAAAAGGTCAAAATGAGTTCATGATTTAGAAATAAAGGGTGATGCTATAAACAAATTAGGAGAAAAAGAGACAGTCTACCTCTGAGATCTGTGGAGAAGGGAACAATTTACGGCCAAAGAAGAATTAGAGAACATTATGAAATACAAAATAGATAATTTTGATTACATTAAATTTAAAAAGTTAAAAACCCATTCTATCCAAGATTGGAAAGGAAGCAAAAAGCTGAGAAACAGTTTTTACAAGCAGTGTTTCGGATAAAGGCCTCATTTCTAAAATATATAGAGAAATGACTCAAATTCAGTAAACCTTTTTATTTTCAAAACATATACATAGGTAATTTTCAACATTATCTTTGCAAATTCTTAGATTCGAACTTTTTTTTTCTGCCTCCCTTCCTCCCATCTCTTCTCCTAATGACAAGTAATCATATTGAATCATATGTTAAACATGCACAACTCTTCTATATGTATTTCCACAATTATTATGCTGCACAAGAAAAATCTGATCAAAAGGGGAAAAATGAGAAAGAAAATAAATTGCTAACAAACAAAAACAAAAAGAATGAAAATGCTATGTTGTGATCTACACTCAGTTCCCACAGTCCTTTCTCTGGGTGCAGGTGGCTCTCTCCATCATAACATCATTGGAATTGTCCTGAATCGTTTCACTGTTCAAACGAACCACATCTATTGTTGTTGCTGTGTACAATGTTATCCTGATTCTATCCACTTCACTTAGCATCAATTCATGTAAGTCTCTCCAGATTTTTCTGAAATCATTTTTCTGATCCTTTCTTATAGAACAATAATATCCCACAACATTCATATACCATAACTAGTCCCTCTTCAACTAATGGGCATTCACTCATTTTCCAGTTCCTTGCCACTACAAAAAAAGGCTGCTACAAACATTGTTGCACATGTGGGCTCTTTTCCCTTCTTTATCATTTCTTTGGCATACAAGCCCAATAGAGATAATGCTGGATCAAAGGATAAGCACAGTTTTTTTTTTTTTTTTAACGTTAAAATACTTGACAAGTTGTTGTGCAAGAAAAATCCTATCTACAAGGGAAAAAATCAGAGAAAGGAAACACAATGCAAGCAAACATCAATAAAGGGCATGAAAATGTTATGTTGTGGTCCACATTTCATATACCTCTCTCTGGGTGTATATGGCTTTCTTCACTGAACAATTGGAACTGGTTTGAGACATTTTTTTTTTTGTTGCAGAGAGCTATGTCCATCAGAATTGATCATCATATAGTATTGTTGTTGCTGTGAATAATGATCTCCTGGTTCTGCTCATTTCACTCAGCATCAGTTCATGCAAATCTCTCCAGGCCTCTCTGAAATCATCCTGCTGGTCGTTTCTTACAGAACAATAATATTCCATAACATTCATATACCATAATTTATTCAGCCACTCTCCAATTGATGGGCATCCATTCAGATTCCAGTTTCTAGCCACTACAAAAAGGGCTGCCACAAACATTCTTGCACACGTGGGGCCCTTTCCTTTATGATTTCTTTGGGATATAAGCCCAATAGAAACACTGCTGGGTCAAAGGGTATGCATAGTTTGATAACTTTTTGAGCATAGCTCCAAATTGCTCTCCAGAATGGCTGGATCCATTCACAGTTCCATCAACAATGCATTAGTGTCCCAGCCTTCCCACATCCCCTTCAACATTCGTCATTATCTTTTCCTGTTATTTTAGCCAATCTGACAGGTGTGTAGTGGTACCTCAGAGTTGTCTTAATTTGAATTTCTTTGATCAATAGTGATTTGGAGCACCTTTTCATATGACTACAAATAGTTTTAATTTCATCATCTGAAAATTGTCTGTTCATATCCTTTGACCATTTATCAATTGGAGAATGGCTTGAATTCTTATAAATATGAGACAATTCTCTATATATCTTAGAGATGGGACCTTTATCAGAGCCCTTAAATGTAAAGATGATTTCCCAGTTTGATGCTTCCCTCCTAATCTTGTCTGCATTAGTTTTGTTTATACAGAAACTTTTTAACTTAATATAATCAAAATTATCTATCTGGTGTTCAATTAGGAATTCCAGATTTTCTTTGCACATGAATTTATTCCACCTCCACAGGTCTGAGAGGTAAACTATCCTATGTTCTTCTAATTTGCTTACAATATCACTCTTTATATCTAGATCATGAACCCATTTAGATCTTATCTTGGTATGTGGTGTTAGGTGTGGGTCAAGCCCTAATTTCTTCCACACTAGTTTCCAATTTTCCCAGCAGTTTTTGCCAAATACTGAGTACTTATCCCAAAAGCTGAGGTCTTGGTAAGCACAGTTTGATAACTTTTTGGGCATAGTTCCAGATTGCTCTCCAGAATGGTTGGGTCAGTTCACAACTCAACCAACAATGTATTAGTGTCCCACTTTTCTCACATCCCCTCCAACATTCATCATTATTTTTTCCTGTTATCTTAGCCAATCTGAGAAATGTGTAGGTACCTCAGAATTGTCTTAATTTGCATTTTTGTGACCAATAGTTGTTTAGAGCATTTTTTCTTGTGACTAGAAATGGTTTTAATTTATTCATCTGAAAATTGTCTGTTTTTTATCTTTTGACAATTTATCAATTGGAGCATGATTTGTATTCTTACAAATTTGAGTCAATTTTCTATATAGCAAATTCTCTCTTAACTATGTTTTGTGACCTTGAACAAAAAATGTGTGTAAATCAGCCAAAACAATTTCTGAAATTTGTTTCTCTTCTTGGAGAAACAGATGTAGGAAAGTTGAATTTGTTGTAAAAGCAATTGGTTAAAATTCCTCTTGACTAAGGACAGGGAAATGTCTTCCATTTGCTTATTTAGAGCTAAAAGACTCCTTGGAGATCTACTCTAGTTTTCCTATGTTTATTGATGAGAAAACACAGGAGGCAAAAATTTGGCCAAGGTTAGGAAAATAATCTTGGTCTTTTGATTTCAGATCTGTTATTTTTCCTACTAAGGTTTGTGTTTACCAAATATTATTATTGTTCATTCATGCTCAAAATTTCCTGACTCCATATGGGGTTTTCTTGGCAATGATACTAGAGTGTTTTGCCATTTTCTTCTCCAGTAAATTAATGAAAATAGAAGTTAAATGACTTGCCTAGGATCAAACAACCAGGAAATATTTGAGACTATATTTGAACTCATATCTTCCTGACTCCAGGCACAGAATTCTATCCACTGATGCTTTAATTTTTAAATCTACTTCACCCAGTATTCCCAAGTACTAACCAGGGCTGTCTCTGCTTAACTTCTAAGATCAAATGAGATTAGGTATGTTCCATAGACTCACTAAATTAACCAAATTTTAATTTTCGAGATAACTGAAAATCTTTAGCATTTAGAAATATTGGGCTAATATTTTATTTTTATCAAGTCAGTTCATGTAAAGTATTCAAACCTCTACCAGATCCTAGAAGTTACATTTTTGTCTAAGCTGAACAAAATTCAATCAGATAAACACCATGAAACATGGTGTCATACCAATTTTTAAAAAGATAAATTCAATAAGGTATGATTGGTTCATTTCTAGAACAATTCTAGGTCCTAGAGAAACATCCTGTCTCAGTGAATGCTTTTTTTGTGGAACTACGAAGATCAAGTGATTTGTGAGGGGTCACACAGCTAGTAAGAGTCGGAAACTGGATTTGAACTTGTCTTCTTGATCTCCAATGCTCCTTTCACTGTGTCAACTAGTATAAACTGCTTGATAAGAAGACAAATATTTTGTTAAGAGTGGGGAATGGGAGGAGGATAAAAGGTAGATTAATGGAAGTAGTATTTTAGGACAGGGGAATCAGAACTTTTTCCTAGGGCACTAAAATTTTATAGGTTGGCAACAGTACTAGACTTTCAGCAATGTAGACATTAATGGAAACCTGTTAAAAGAATTATTAGTTAAAATAGGAAGCTAGCAGATGGAGTACTTCCTCATCTCTGTCTGTACACCAGGTAAATTCTTCTCTGATCCAGTCAAGAAGGGTCTTTGATTTTCTACTTCTTCTCCACAATTGGTGCAGTGTCCTAGGAAACCCCATCTCTCCTACTCCATTTATATTTAAAAGGAGATTTGGAGATACATTGGGGACCATTTGGCCAATTGCTTTTTATAGTGCTTGACCTGTTGATGAATACAAATATGTTGTGCTCAGATACTAAGTGTTACTAGTCTCTGGGTGTACAGCAAACTCCTTTCCCCCATTCTTTTATGTAGAGATATATAGATTCTTTTTTGTATTAAATAAAATCAGTTTTATTTGGTTATCCTTCCTCCAAATTCAGAAGGCAAATAGAGGTATAAGGAATAGAGATATAGGTTGGAGATTAGGAAGTAATTCCTACTTTTCATGTATTGAGTTGTGTCAATAACTGCTTTGTCATAAAGTATTATGCAAATATAATATTATTGCCATTAAGTATTGATGAAATTGTAAAAAAAATTATAAATGGGAATTTGTGTGTGGTGTACCAAAGATGACTTTTACTTACCTCATAGTTTTGCCTAGAGCTGGCCCTCCTCTGTTTTTAACTCTTCTTTTTTTTTTTTGGATTATTTTCTTGATCCCCAGAGCACTTAGGAAACTATCTTCACCTACTCTTTCTTTCCCAACTTTTCACTGAGGAAGAGATAGCCATTTCCTAAGGAGTATCCTACAATCCTTCCATTTCTGTCCGTGATCCTGTTCCCTTCTTCTTATTCTAAGGTCTTTTCCCTCAGTAGTTATCCCTAGGCCAGTGCCCTAGATATATTAGTCTCAGAAAGAAAAGTTCTATGTATGTTTGTTTGTTCCCCTCCCAGATTAATTAATTAATTAATTCAGATTTTTTTTTTTTGACTAGGTAAAAGGAGATGCTTTACCTCAATTGCTACCTAGCCTGAATCACTTAATGGGTGTGGCCTCAGTAAAACTGAGATCTATGGAAGACATTAGCTTAAAAAAGGCCAAGTTCTTCCACTGCAATCAGGGCCATCTCCAGTTGTCCTGATGTATATCTGGCCATTGGACCCAGATCGCTTTGAAGGAGAAAGTGAGGAAGGTGACCTTGCACAGCCCCCCCCTTCAATCCTATTCACTTGCATGTCATAGCATCACCTCCCTGATGTCATGGTCCTCTTTGAGAATAAAGATAAATAACAATCTCTCCATAACTAAGCCATCTTAATAGAAAGAAACCAGCCTTTTTCAATTCTGGAAAAATAGAGCCTTATGCAAAGAGATGAAGAAATAAAGTCAAAAAGGAAATCAGTTGAGATGTTCTTAGTTACTTGGGTCTTTCTGGAATGAACTGCTTTAAGAAATAAATCTAATCTTCATAAGTTAATCAGTTGTCAATGTATACTTGTATTAAAATAATGGTGACTGATGCAAACCCTTTTTTGAGTGATTCTATGTCATACAAGCATCAAGGCATGAGTTGGAGATATCAAATAAAGAAAACAAATGTTCTTTTGAAAACCCATTGCTTTGGATCTTATTGGATCTTGTCATGTCAATGTTAATTGACATGACAAGAAATTACTGGTTTTGTTGGGGGGGGAATACAACATTCCTTCAAGGAATGATGAATATTTGCAATTTTATTCTTGCCTTGCAGTAGTGATAATGAAATAATAATGATTGATAATAAAGTGTTAGCTATCAGATATACATACACATATACATATATATATACAAATTTTGTATATATATATATATACATATATATATATACAAAAAAAAAGAAAAGTAAGGGAAAAAAATAAAGGACACTTGGGCTATTTAGTTCATTCATTCAGCTTCTAAGGTCACAAGATAGATTAAGAAAGATAAAAGTTATAGCTACCCTTCCTGGAATTATTTTTAATTTCCTCCCTTATCATTGCCTTAATACCTGGTCAGTTCAAGTCAGTTTGGCACAGGTGACAACTCTATTAACAATGGGCATCTTTCCTGCCAATGGCTTTTAGCCAAGATGAATTTTAATGTTTGTAATGATTCCACCTCATAAACCAACTTTTCAAAGAAAAAAATTTTGAGAATTTTCTCTGCCCCAAGTTTTTTATTTTAGCCAATCTACCTTGGCTTTGATAGTCAGGATGGCCAATTCTGCCCTACATGGTTTGGAGTTTCTTCTCTAATGCCATCTGTTCAAGCTTCCACTAGCTATGCTTCTCCTGTGATTAGACACTAACTAGCCAGGGTGACTAGCCAGGACCTGGCACTGTAGTGTCAATTCAACTTAATTAATTAATATCATTTAATTTCAAAAGATATTAGTTCAAAGATAGCACACAAACAAAAATACCAATATTTTCTCCAACATTTCTGAGGTAAATTTTTTACCCACACATAGAATGGGAGTAGTAAATTCTCTGGGAATTCCCTAAACAAATGAAATTATAGGTCAAAGCAAAAAGCAAACACAAACAAAAAATATATGAAGATGTTTGAGAAGTGGTTTTTGAAGTTATACATGAGCTTTGGACTGTATATTCAGATTTGACTTCATTGCAAAGAAATGTTTGATAATGGATAAAATCAACAAATGAGAATATAGAAAACAGTGCAAAGAATTGATATTCAGAGCCATGACAATGGATAAAATTGTCAAAAAAAACCTCTTAGAGTACAGGAAGAAAAGGGAAGAATACACAAAGCAGAGCCTTAGGGAATAATTTAGGATGTGGGATGACAATAAACCAGTGAAGAAAACTGAATAGAAGCAGTGAGACAGTATGAGGATAGGTCATGTAAAGATATAAAGTACCTAAAAGGAAGGAATAGTTTAGAGGCAAATGCTGCAGAAATGTCAATAAATATGAAACTAAGAAGTGGCCATTAGATTTGGCAGTTAAAGGTCACTGGTTACTTGGGAGGAAGCATTTTAGTACAATATAATGAAAAGCCATGTTGTAATAGATCATAGAGTGAATAAATAAGGTAGAAGTAGAGGCAAACTATTCTTTCTAGAAATTTTTTGAGGAAAAATAGATTTAAAGGGATTTGTAAATCCAGATAGAAGGGATAATTACTGAAAAAAAAAAGACCTTGGAATAAGGAAAAGGGAACAAGATCAAGGACAAAAATGCAAGATTGTAGAGGGACAGTACCTAGAAAAAAGTAAAGCTGTCTCTTTGATGAAAAGAAGAAAAGAGAAGGTGAAGCTAGTGGAATAAAAGAGTTCAGTTAAGGAAGCCTTAAACTCAGTGAAGACAGGTCAAATAATAATGGTCTTTCTCTTCTTTTCATGGCAAAGTGGCTAGTTAACAATGGCCATCCCATGGTATATCCATAAGGACAATTCCAGACCCTAATTTCCCGTGATATATTTCTAGATGGATTTCCAAAGGGTAATAAGTTTTAATTTTGGTCAATTTGAAAACACATTTCTCAGGGCTAAAGAACTTGGTACTTTGGGATGGTACAACAAACCCTGGGTAGTCCATTGATATCTTGCTTTCCATATATGTGTGTGTGTGTGTGTGTGTGTGTGTGTGTGTGTGTGTTCCTGGTGCTATGAATGAATTCTTGTTATGGTGTTTCATAAATCAATGTTATTGTCATTTAAATTCAATAATTTTTTAAAGATATAAAAATATTTTACTTTACAGTGGTAGGAAAAATAAAATGAACCAATGTCCATATTAATTTTCTCAAGATCTTAGACTTAAGTTGATTATTACTGAGAAGCTGAGAACTTTTTAATCACACCTAATGTTTTCAATGAAAGTCTTTTCCTTTAAATTCTTCATATTTTAATAATGACAAATCAGACATCAGGGGATTTTTATTTTAATTTTTTTGAGAAAGAAGTAGATAATTGAGTCCACTACAGAGAAGTATCATTTGAACAACATTTTATCATCATCTTCCTGTTTCTTAGAGAAGAACTAAATAATACAATGACAACTTCTTCTGGGCAGTGAATGTCTTTGAACAAGGAAATTCTTAAGCTTCTAAGAAATTGGTGGAATTATGCAGTGCACAAATGGCCTTCATTTCCTCCTCTGGAATTACCCTGTGCATTTGTGTGCTGTTGTTTTTCCCCTAACTGACATCGAGAAATCATGAGGGTTATAAGGCAATTTGTGTTAGATTAAAAAAAAAGCCAGGGTTTAATTCCTTGCAATTATTTTAATGTCAGATCTGAGAAAAACATGCATAAGATGTCAACACCCCAGCTTTTATCTTGCAGTGGAAAGATTGATTTTTTTTTCTTCAAATGATAAGTCTTATAATAGATTGCTTATATCAGCTAATATGAATGCAGTTCCATGGACACTCTAGAGCAGATGTTTTCTTCTGCACTAGGTTGATAGGAATACTGACAGAAGAAATTATAAATTCATTACTGGAAGAGCATATATTATAATGAATCTCATTAATAGTAATTAGGAATTTTTTTTTCTAACAAGCTGCCAGACTTGCGGCCCTCCCTTTCATAGGTTAAAGGAGGTTAAACAAAAAAAGAAAAAAGAAAAAACTAGGAGGATTAACTACAGAAAACAATTCCTTTTCAAAGAATGTGACACATGCATTAAATAGCTTCCTGACAGAAAATGTTTATTTTTTTTCCTGACCTCTCATGTCCAAATTGGCCCATTATAGACACACAGGGATTTTTCAAATAATAACTAGAAGAGAAAAATCGTACATGTCATAAAATAAACTCATTTTTAAACAGAGTTACAAGCAATGGGTCAGGGTAGTTTTTTTTCCCTTTCTCTTTGTCTAGAGAGTCTTCTTGGAATTTATTATGGAAAAAGCATGACCCACACCCTTAGTACAATATTTGGTAAAAAATACTGGGATGTTTATTAATTTAAATGAGCAAGATGGACTATTTTCTTGCACAGGGGTCAGTTCTGAACACTGTAATCTAATTATTCTTCACTTTCATCTACGTGTGCAGACATTTACTCCTGAAACATGGAAGACTGTTTCTTTTGGCAGTGATTGCAATGTGGAAGCCTACTGTATTTGCAGACTGATAATAGGACTAATATGCTGGCACCCTGACAGAGGGCATGGGAGGGCATGCTATTAGATAAGTGTTTCTGCTACATTACCCAGACAGCCTTGCCCTTCACAGAATGTTCTAGCCATTGTGCAGCTCTGATATCACACAGCTATAGAATGTTAATGCCAACATAATTATATATTTTGGCTTCCGTTTTGGCAATAGGCTGTACTTAAGCAAAATTTAGTACATCTTCTGTGTTCCTACAGCTGGATAATTAAAGGGCATTTCAGTTTTCAGAACAGGAAATTAATGATATGAAGATCAGCAGCTATTTAAAGACAGTTATTCTTTGCACTTATCGAGACCTAATACTTTTCAGACATCTACAAAAGGTGAGCTTTGGAATCAACCACAGACTGAAATTTCTCATTCCCAGGTTGATGTCACTATCAAAGAAAGCCCCTACAGAAATGTGAATTTTCTGGAATATATCATTTTAAGGGGGAGGAAGGAAAAGAATAAGCACTTACTACATTCCTACTATGTGCCACATGGTTTACAAATATTAATTATCTCATTTTAAAATCTTATTTGATTAAAGTAAACTCATTCACCACAAAGCTTAAATGATCAGTATACAAGGGAAGAATTTGGCAAAGTTCATGAGATACAAAGGAGAAACATTACCTTATTTAAGTTAGATTATTTTTGGGAGAGACATCTGAAACTCCTCCAATTTGCACATTACACAGACGTTTTAAAAATAAATTTAAACAAATTGTTCACTATCAAATAATTCTTTTCTTCTGGAAAACTCAGTTCTTAAGATATAATTGTTATTATTGACATCTTTGTTCCATTGATTATGCAACAATGTCCTCAATATCTTTGGCTAATAAAGTCTAAGTGGTGCTTACCAAGGAGAAAAACAATTAGTGAATTCACCAGATTATATCTTTCTTATACTTCTGTTCCTAGAGTTGATTGTTTAAAATGCATTTCATAAGTCTTCTGTTTCCCACTTGTAGACAGGATCATGAAATTTTCTTTCTATGAAAAGCAGTTCAACATAGTTTGAGTTAAAAATATTTTAAGAAGCAAAATTAAGCAATCAAAAATAGAAAAAAAATTGTCACACAGAGACAAACAATTCAATAGCCTTGCCAATAGAATAATATATGAGATATATACCAAAAAACCGCACAAGTGATGAATTTGTCAGCTGCATATTCCTGCTGGGGATACTTGCTAGCTTTTGATCTTCAGCTCTAACAGTGTAACGTTAAGAATGTTTCCCTTTTTTTGTGCTCCTTCTAGGAAACAAGAGAGCAATTGTGTTTTATGTCCTACAGAACTGGTGCCTTCTGCACTTTGAGACAAAGAAAAGCAACAACTGTGGTCTGACAGCTTGGGAAATATTGCTGAATGGCCTGGTGTTATGGGAATTTGACAGGACAGTTTTTTTAAGCAAATCAAGTCAATGAGCATTTATTAAGCACCTACTCTGTGTCAAGACAGTATCTGATTCCGAAGTCAAACAAGTAGATCTTATACAGAGATGTTGATGCGGGGGAAATACTACTGTCTTGGGACCTGCCTTCAAAATTCCTTCCTAAAATCATCCCTCAAGCATATGACTCTCAAGAATTTGGAAGAATTATTAGGAAAAGTTCATATTACCTTCATAATAAAGTGCAAAACACACATTTCCCTCACATAGCATTCAGTAGTATGTTAGCCCATTTATTTTTTAAGTATAGTGGAATCTTTTGATAATGTGACCCTGGGGGCAATAAACATTTAGGTGCACATTCATATTCACACATATAATATATGTATATGTCTATATGCACACTGTGTGTATATATATATATATAAATAGGTATATGTGTACATAAGTACATATGCAATATATATATATATATATATATATTACATATACATATGTATACTAAAGCTAAAATTTAAATACTTTGGCCACAGAATGAGAAGACAGGATTCATTGGAAAAGACCTTGATTCTGGGAAAGATAGTGTCATAGAAACAATGAACATGAATTTGGACAGACTTAGAGAGATAGTAGATGATATGTCTGCTATGATCCAGGAGATACTGAAGAGTCAAAGCTGACTGGAAAATTGAAAAATAATAGCATCATATATATAAATGTATGTATATATAGCATATGTATAAATGAATAAATTATTGTATTGCATTTATTGTATTATATAAGTTCTTGAAATACATGTATACATATGTACTCCTTAACTTAATTTGTTTATTCATTTGTTGTTTGTACCAGTTTTTCTCTATAGATGACCTAGGACTTAATCCAAGTTTATGAAGAATAAGAAAACAATTATTGGACTTTAATAGATCCTATGGGGAAAAGTATTATTATCACATATTAAGGGGGAAATTCTATCCAATCAAGAAGATAGGCAGGTTGTGGGAAAGTAAAAGACAAATTAGAAAAGCTGGGGATAACGTGAAAGCCATTTTAAGTAAGGTGGCTGTGGAGTTTGATTTCTGAAATTTAATTTTAGGATATGCATGTAAAAATTATAGAATTAAAAAGTGATTCTCTAACCCAGTTTTATATTACAGATGAAAAAATGAAGTGTGGAGAAATAAAGGAGTTGTTGAAGATCATATAGCTTCATTGTAGAATTTATAGGTGGAAAACGTCACAATTTTTTTATTTTAAAGCTTTTTTATTTCAAAACATATACATAATTTTCAACATTCATCCTTATGAAACCTTGTGTTTCAATTTTTTTTCTCCCTCCTTTTCCCCTACCTTCTCTCATTTTCAGCAAGTTAACATATGCAATTCTTCTATACATATTTCCACAATTATTATGCTGCACAAGAAAAATCATATCAAAAGGAAAAAAAATGAGAAAGAAAACAAAATGTAAACAAAAGAGTGATCTACATCTATGTTGTGATATCCACAGTCAGTTCCCACAGTCCTCTCTCTGAGTGCAGACCATTCGAACTGATCTGTTGAAAAGAGCCACATACATCAGAATTGATCATCACATAATCTTGTTGTGGTGTACTATGTTCTCTTGGTTCTATTCACTTCTTTTAGCCTCAAGTCATATAATTTTCTCCAGGCCTCTCTGAAATCATCCTGTTGGTTGTTTAATATCCACATAGCATAACTTATTCAGCCATTTTCCAATTGATGGGCATCCATTCAGTTTCCAGTTTCTTGCCACTACAAAAAGGGCTGCCACAAACAGTTTTGTACATGTGAGTCCTTTTCCCTTTTTTTATGATCTTTTTGGGATATAAAGATCAAAGTGTATGCACAACTTGATAGCTCTTTCCATATAGTTCCATATTGCTCTCTAGAATAGTGGTATCAGTCCACCCACAATGTATCAGTGTCCCAGTTTTTCCATATCCTCTCCAACATTCTCATTATCTCTTCCTGTTATCTTAGCCAATCTGAGAAGTGTATAGTGGTACCTCAGAGTTTTCTTAATTTGCATTTCTCTGAACAATAGAGATTTAGAGCATTTTTTCATGTGACTAGAAATTGTTTTAATTTCATCTGAAAATTGTCTGTTCATATCCTTTGACTAAATTGGAGGATGGCTTGTATTCTTACAAATTTGAGTCAGTTCTCTCTATTGACTTTATTGGAGCCTTTAGATGTAAATTTTTCTCAGTTTATTGTTTCCCTTCTAATCTTGCCTGCATTGGTTTTGTCTGTACAAAAACTTCTTAAATTAATATAATCAAAATTATCCATTTTGCATTCCATAATGTACTCTATTTCTTCTTTGGCCACAAATTTCTTCTTTCTCCACAGATCTGAGAGGTAGACTATCCTTTATTCTTCTAACTTGCTTAGAGTATTACTCTTTATGTCTAGATCATGAATCCATTTTAACTTTATCTTGGTATAGTGTATTAGTTATGGGTCAATGCCTAGTTTCTGCCATACTAATTTCCAATTTTCCTAACAATTTTTGTCAAATAATGAGTTCCTATCCAAGAACCTGGGGTCTTTGGTTTTATCAAACACTAGATTACTATACTCATTGACTATTGTCACTATTTTCTTAAAAGAAATCCAAAAGTATTAGTTTCCCATGATATACAAATCAAACATTAACAAATTCAGTAAAATAAAAATTAACCTCAATTTCACAGCAAAATGAATAAATGAATCACTGTCATTGCTGTTATTTCTTCTATGAAGGGATTCTTTTTTTTTTCTTTTTTGCTGAGGTAATTGGGGTTAAGTGACTTGCCCAGGGTCCCACAGTTAGGGAATGTTAAGTATCTGAGATCAGATTTGAACTCAGGTCCTCCTGACTTCAAAGCTGGTGCTCTATCCACTGCACCACCTAGCTGCCTATGAAGGGATTCTTTTTTTTTTTTTATTAAAGCTTTTTATTTGTATAACATATATATGAATAGTTCCCCAAAATTGATCTTTACAAAGCTTTCCATTACAAATTTTACCCCCAGTCCCCTCCCCTCCCCTAGATAGCAGGAAGTCCACTACATGTTAATAATGTTGAAATGCTTGAGAAGTTATGCAAGAAAAATCCTATCTACAAGGAAAAAAAAGAATCAGAGAAAGGCAACACAATGCAAGCAAATGTCAATAGAGATCATGAAAATGTTACGTTGTGGTCCATATTTATGAAGGGATTCTTAATGGAAGGTTTATGAATTATTGCGCCCTCAATATTTGAATAATTGTATTTCAAAATAATTGATTTATTTTGTAATTCTTAATATTTTATTTTATGAATTCTAAAATATTATTGTGATATAGGTTCTACAGGCTTCAAGAGAATGTGAAAGGGTTCTTTCTCCATATTCATTTCTTTCCTATTTAGCTCTTTTATTTCTTCCTCTCTTCCCCATCATAATCACTTATTCTCTTACTTAGTGTTCTGGTCTTTATTATACTTATAACAATTAACTGCATAATTACTTTTTCATCCTCATTTTCATTTCACATGGATCATGTACTCTTTTAAATTTTTCAGCATGAAAAATCTTAGAACCCAGAGGGGAAAATAAAGCATTTGATTTTTTTTTTCAGGCATTATGATTCAGTAGAGTACTTCCCCTGGTAACCAGACCAAGGTGAACTTTATCATTCATTACTATTCCAAGTAAAACATTTTGTTGGTTTTCTTTTCATTCTTTTTTCTTTTCTTTTTTTTAACTAATACCTTGTATGTGCAATTTTTGTTTGCAAGAATATATTAATTTTAATATCTTCACATTTTAATAATTATTCAAAGTAGAAAGTAATTGAATCTTTTTGTTCAGTTGTCTGACTCTTCATTACCCCATTTGTGGTTTTCTTGGCAAAGATACTGTAATGCTTCACCACTTTCATCTGCAGCTTATTTTACAGATGAGGAAACTGAGGCAAATAGGGTTAAGTGGCTTGCCCAGGATCACAAAGTTATTAATGTTTGAAGCCACATCAATTTGTGTTACATTTTCTTGTTTGACCAGGTACTAATATTCCAGTGTTAAACTCAAAATTTCTGATCATGTCAGTCAGATAACACAGGATTACCTGAGTTATTTTCAATCTTTCAGTGATAGTTGTTTAAAATTCCTATGAAAGTTCTGATCTTTTCTTGTGCTTAAAAAAACATATTTCAAAGTAATGGCCTCACAGGCATGAAATATTGTAGCCCCTGATTAAATTTTGTAGCCTCTGATTACATTAGAGCTATGAAATATGACTTCCTACCTGGTGATGAGTAGCTGGTTAATATATCTATATCTATATAGCATCTAAGTATATCCATATCTTTCTGTCTACCAAAATGTAGATAAATGAGGAAATATGAAATAGCTATGTAATATAAAAAACTAAAGAGTAAAAAATTCAGTTATTTCCACGATCCTTCTAAGATTTCTATTTTATGTAATTCCTCATTTTAAAAATAGTCCTGTGGTTCTTAAATTAACTTTTTATTAGAGATACATTTGTTAATGTCTGCTTGGGGCTACTCCAGATTGAATTTTCTTCAAGACACAACTAGCCAGATAATTTCACAAAATATTATAGTGTGACTGTAAAAATGTTTCACTTTCTTAACCTCAGATGTTCTGGTAATCTAAATAATCTACATGTTCCAGATTTATCAGAATCTCTTTCCTTCAAATGGTGGTCCTTATGGGAAATGGTTAATGCTTTAAGTTTCTATTAGCAGTCATCATAATTATGAGAGAAATTACATATAAAGATCATGTTACTCTAGCTGAGGAAAAATAAAAGGGAAAAATGAAATCAAACATTTAACCTGATAATTCAAATTTTAACCCATAAGAGGAAAATTAAGAAAAGATATTTTGGAGCATGTGTAAATCCATTACAAATCCTTTCTGCACAGCTACTAGTACTATTGTTCAACAACAATATATCTCATCATTCCATTTGTTTTTACATCTCCAGATTCTCCCTTATCATGATTCATTTCCCTCAGTTAATTGGCATGTGTGGATATTTCAACTGTAAATAAGTAACAAAACAAAACCAAAAACAAGCAATACAGTATACTGCTGGGGAAAGAGCACTGTATTTGAAGACAAAGGACTTGGATTCTTTTTTTTTTTTTTTTTGCCATTTAACACCAGTAGTGGTGCAGTGAATAAAGTACTGAAAATTGTGGCCACATCCAAGAATGTATATTTCTTTCTGCATTTTGAGTTCATTTTCTCTCTGAAAGGAGGCAGGTAATAGACTTCATCATAGATCTTCTGGAGAAGATTGATTTTTAAACCTTTGAGAGTTGTTATTGTTATTATGGTGGTGGTTGTTGCTACAGTGTTCTCATGCTTCTACTTACTTCATTCTGTGTTAGATTATATTTCCAAAGATTCTCTTCAACTGACTAATTATTTCTTATTCTACAATAATATGCCATTATATTCATATCACAATATTCTCAGCCATTTCCTAAATGAAAGGCACTTTCTTAGATCCTCCTTTTCTTCCCTATCCTCCCCTTCTTTTCTCTTTCCTTATTTCTCTTTGAGAATCTGTAAGTTTGTTTTCCTTATGACTATCCCCACCTTTGTAATGTCACCCTTCACTATTGCCATTTGTTTTCCTTTGGAATTTGACATATTTCTATATGAAACTCTGCGTGTGTGTGTGTGTGTGTGTGTGTGTGTGTGTGTGTGTGTGTGAAAGAGAGAGAGAGAGAGAGAGAGAAGGAGAGGGAGAGAGGGAGGGAGGGAGAGGGAAGGAGGAAGGGAGAAAGAGAGCTCAATTTTTTCCTGTTCAAAGATAAAATAAGAATTCAGCTGGGAGTAAGATATATCTGATAAATGTTCTCATTCTTCTCATGTACCCCAATTACGAGAAATAACAAGATCCATCCCTTTTTTTCTTCCTTTCTACTCTAATGTATTCCTTTTGCTATTTCTTCTCTTTCCTTTCTTAAATCTATCATAATAGAACCAAAATGTACTTAGGTTTTGTTTTTCTTATTTAATTCCCTATTCTCTTTGGAAATTATGCTAGTTCTGAAGGGACTTTTCTTATCTCTTTTTCAGAATGTTAGCAGTGCATATAGTCCATTTCAATTGCTCAAATAAATTTGCCTTTTCAAGAAAGGTAAAAAGCTATGCCCCAAATCATAAAGCTTTTAAGTATCTAAGGTAGGATTTGAACTCATTTTCCTTCTCCAGGTATAAAATTCTATCCACTGTGTCTGTAATACATATGCTAATATGAGTAATCCTTTCATTCTGTTCATAATACATATAGTAATATGAGCCTGCCTTTCATTCTGGACGCTTACAGTATTTTTTCTTTGTCATGGAAGCTTTGAGTTTTAACCAGAACTTTCATGGGATATTTCATTTTGAGGTTTCTTTTAAGAGATGATTCATGTATTCTCTCTGACTTCACTTTTCTCTCTAGTTCTAATTTGTCTGTATAATTGTCATTTTATGATTTGAAGAAATAGTGTCCAAACTTTTTAAAAATAAATTTGTATTGCTATCTTCTTCTTTATTATATCATCATAGTTATTCTCAGTATCCTTCCCTATTCTCCCTCCCAGGGAGCTAGTCCATATAATAGGTAAAGTATTTTTTAAAAAGGAAAAAAAATCATCAAATTGATCAAAATACTGAAAATATTAGAAAACATGTGCAATGTTTAATACTTGGAGACCTACCATCTCCATAAAAGTGTGAGTTGGGGCTGTCTCCTATATTTTCATTTTAATCATGCTTTATTATTATAATTTTATTATGTGTGATTATTCTTTCCATTTATATTTTTGTTATTGTGAATATTATTTTTTTGGTTCTATTTATATCACTCTGCATTGGTTTATGAAAATCATTTCATCCTTCTCTGTATATATCCTATACATGATTTTATTTATTTAAACATATTAATATTTTATTATATTCACAATTTATTTAGGCATTTTCAGTCAGTAAACATTTATGTTGTTTCCATTTCTTTTCTGTCACAAAAAGCACTGCTATAAATATAAATATTTACGTAGAGACTTTATTCTTTTTTTGCTTTTTGCTGAGGCAATTGAGGTTAAGTGACTTACCCAGGGTCACACAGATAGGGAATGTTAAGTGTCTGAGACCAAATTTGAACTCAGGTTCTCCTGACTTCAAGGCTGGTGCTCTATCCATTGCACCACCTAGCTGCCCCGACTTTATTCTTATTAATGATATCCTTGAGTGATAAGCCCAATAATAGAATCTCTAGTTCAAAAATGTGGACATTTTAGTCATTTTTATTTGCATAATTACAAATTGCTTTTCAAAATAGCTTACCAATTCATAGAGCATCAACAATGCAAGCATTATTATTTCATAAATTTTCAACAATTAACATTGTCATTTTTGTCATTTTTAACAATTTTTAGGGTGTGAGGTAAAACCTTAGAATTATTTTGATTTGCATTTCTTTTTTTTTTCATTCAGTAAATATTTATTTATCCACTCTGATCCAATAAGCATTAATCAGATACCAACCATGAGAAAAGAAATATATTTGACCCTGTGGGGCAGGAAATAAAGCAAATAGAAAAGCTGGCATTCAAAGAGTTTGTATTTTACCGGGACAGGGGGTAGTAACAGAATTCATGGAAACTCTTGCTGTTTGATCTTCTTATAGCTTTTTTCTCTCTACACACTCTACAATCCATTGACACTGATTTACCTTACATCTCTTTTATTTTGAAGATCTTTTTTTTTTCTTTTAATTTTATTTGATTTGCATTTCTGTTATAGGTGATTTGAAGCATTCTTTCATGTGGTTATGATTACTTTACAATTCTTTTGAGAATTCATTGTTTATATACTTTGAATACATCTATTGGGGAATGACTATATACATACATACATGCATACATATGCACACGTACATATATAATACATACACATCTATTCTGGATACCAAAAACTTAGAGAAATTTGATATTGAATTTTGTTTTTCTGTATTTAACCACTTCCCTTCTTATGGTAGCTGCATTAATTTTGTCTGTACTGAAGGTTTTCACTTTCCAATAATCAAAATGCTTATTTTTATCTTTTTAATGTTTCTATTATTTGTTTAAAATGAACATCCTATCTCAATGAGATATTTTTACATAAGTAAACAGAACCTATGTGTACAAAAATATTTATAGCAGCTCTTGTTTTGTAGTGGCAAAGAACTTGAAATTGAAGAAATGCCCATCAATTGAGGAATGGCTGAACAAGCTGTGGTGTATAATTGTGATGGAATACTATTGTGCTTTCAGAAATGATGAACAAAATGCTCTTGGAAACTATGTAAAGATTTTCATGAACTAATGCAAAGTAAAGTTAGCAGAAGCAGGAGAACAATGTACACAGAAGCAGCAATGCAGTATGATGATCAACTGTCAATAACTTAATTATTCTTAACAATCAATGATTTTAGAAAATTCCAAAGGATTTATGATGAAAAATGATGTCAACTTCCAAAGAAAGAACTTTTAGAATGTGAATGAAGATCAAGGCATCTTTTTTTTTTTAACTTTATTTTTGTTTGTTGGTTTTTTGTCTGTGTTTTCTTTCCAAACATGTCTAATATGTTGATATGTTTTATGTGACTACACATGTATAGCCTATATAAAATTGCTTGATATAGCAGTTTGGTAAGAAACAGGAAAGAGAACTTGAAACTTAAAAGAAAATGTTTTTATATGTAATTGGAAAATTTTTTTTCAAAGAAAAGTTTGTGTGACTGAACATATATAATCTATACCAAATTGCTTGCTTTCTCAATGAGGGGATTAAGGAAAGAAGGGAAAGAAATAATTTGGAACTCAAAAGAAATTGTTTTAATGTTAAAAAATAATTTTTACATATAATTGAAGGAAACATTAAATTTTTAAAAAGTGCATGGCCTACCCAAATCTCTAAATTATATATGATCTATTTCTAATTTTTAAATTATAATATGATGTTTAATAATAAGATCACACATCCATTTAGAATGTATGGTAGAATGTGTTATTGGTCTGAAATAAATTTCAGTCAGTCTTCTTTCCAGATTACCCAGCAAGATTAACAAATAAGAAAGTTTTTTCTAGGTAATTTGTTATCAACTTTATTAAGCATTGGCTTATTAAGTTCCAATTTTTTCTGATTCTGCCTTGTCTCATTACAAATAATTATATCGATATTCCAGATAGTTCGTTTTTTCAAATGATTTTTATTTTTTTGTCCAATTTTGCATTTTATTGGTATATCTTTTTAATGTACAAATTAATTTTAATTAATTACTATTTAGTATATTTTATTGCCACAACCTAGCTATGAGCACTGAATAAGATATCTGAATTTTTGTTTTTATTTAAATTTCTTTAAGAAATACTTTTTAATTGAATTCATTCAAAATTTTTGTGGTTTTTGATAAGCACTTAGATATTTTATACTATCATAATTATTTGGAATGACATTTTCCTTTCTATTGTTGCTTCTTGTGGTTTGTTATTATATAGAAATGCTATTGGTTTTTAAGAATTTAGTTTTTAGTCTGCAATTTTATTTTATTTTTTATTATTATTATTATTTCACTGAGGCAATTGGGATCAAGTGACTTGCCTAGGGTCACATAGCTAGGAAGCATTAATTGTCTGAGGTCAGATTCAGGTCCTCCTGACTTCAGGACTGGTACTCTATCAACTGCACCATCTAGCTGTCCCATAGTCTGCAACTCTATTGAAGATATTTTTATATCAATGATTTTCATGATTCCACAGGATTTTCTTTTTTTTTATTTGCATAACATATGTTTGGGTAATTCTTCAACACTAACCCTTACATAGCTTTCTGCTACAAATTTTTCCCCCCAACTCCCCACCCCTCCCCTAGATGGCAGGATATCCACTACATGTTAATCATGTTAAAATATTGGCAAATCGAATATATGTATACATATTTCCAAACTTATCATTGTTGTGCAAGAAAAATCTTATCTACACAAATGATATATCAGATAAAGGAAACACAATGTAAGCAAACATCAATCAAGGAGTATGAGAATGTTATGTTGTGGTCCACATTTCACATCCCTCTCTCTGGGTGTATATGGCTTTCTTCAGTGAACAATTGGAGGTTGTTTGAAACATTTCATTGTTGAAGAGAGCCATGTCCATCAGAATTGATCGTCATATAGTATTGTTGTTGCCATGTATAATGATCTCCTGGTTCTGCTCATTTCACTCAGCATCAGTTCATGCAAGTCTCTCCAGGCCTCTCTGAAATCGTCCTGCTGGCCTACTACAAAAAGGGCTGCCACAAACATTCTTGCACATATGGGGCCCTTTCCTTCCTTTATGATTTCTTTGGGATATAGGCCCAATAGAAATGCTGCTGGGTCAAAGGGTATGCACAGTTTGATAACTTTTTGAGCATAGCTCCAAATTGCTTTCCAGAATGGCTGTATCCATTCAGAGCTCCACCAACAATGCATCAGTGTCCCAGACCTCCCACATCCCCTCCAACATTCATCATTAACTTTTCCTGTCATTTTAGCCAATCTGACAGGTGTGTAGTGGTACCTCAGAGTTGTCTTGATTTGCATTTCTCTGTTCAATAGTGATTTGGACTACCTTTTCCTATGACTATAAATAGTTTTAATTTCATCCTATGAAAATTGTCTGTTCATATCCTTTGACCATTTACTGATTGAAGAATGGCTTGAATTTTTATAAATATGAGACAATTCTCTATATATTTTAGAGATGAGACCTTTATCAGAACCCTTAAATGTAAAGATGATTTCCCAATTTATTGCTTCCCTCCTAACCTTGACTGCATTGGTTTTGTTTGTACAAAACCTTTTTAACTTAATATAGTCAAAGTTATCTATCTGGTTTTCAGTTAAGAGTTCCAGTTCTTCTTTGGACATAAATTTATTCCATCTCCATAGGTCTGAGAGGTAAACTATATTACGTTCCTCTAATTTACTTATAGTATCACTCTTTATATCCAGATCATGAACCCATTTAGATCTTATCTTGGTATGTGGTGTTAGGTGTGGGTCAAGCCTTAATTTCTTCCACACTAGTTTCCAATTGTCCTAGCAGTTTTTGCCAAATAGTGAGTATTTATCCCAAAAGCTGGGGTCTTTGGGTTTATCAAAGACTAGATTGCTATAGTTATTGCCTAGTTTGTCTTGTGATTCTATCCTATTCCACTGATCGACTACTCTATTTCTTAGCCAGTACCAAATGGTTTTGACAACCGCTGCTTTGTAATATAGTTTTAGATCTGGTACAGCAAGTCCACCATCGTCAGCCTTTTTTTTCATTAATCCCCTTGAAATCCTTGACCTTTTGTTCTTCCAAATGAACTTTGCTACTATTTTTTCTAGATCTGTAAGATAATTTCTTGGGAGTTTGATTGGTATGGCACTAAATAAGTAAATTAGTTTGGGTAGTATTGTCATTTTTATTATATTCGCTCGTCCTACCCATGAGCATTTTAAGTTTTTCCAATTGACTAGGTCTGATTTGATTTGTGTGGAAAGTGTTTTGTAGTTTAGTTCATAAAGTTCCTGACTTTCCCTTGGTAGATAAATTTCCAAATATTTTATACTATCAACAGTTATTTTGAATGGAATTTCTTTTTGTATCTCTTGCTGAACTTTATTGGTAATACATAAAAATGCTGATGATTTATGTGAATTTATTTTGTATCCTGCAACTTTGCTAAAGTTATGAAGTGTTTCTAGTAGTTTTTTAGTTGAGTGTTTAGGGTTCTCCATGTATATCATCATGTCATCTGCAAAGAGTGATAATTTGGTTTCCTCATTACCTACTCTGATTCCTTTTATCTCTTTTTCTTCTCTTATTGGTAAAGCTAACATTTCTAATACAATATTAAATAATAATGGTGACAGTGGGCAGCCTTGTTTCATTCCTGATCTTATTGGGAATGGTTCTAGTTTGTCTCCATTACATATGATGCTTGCTGAAGGTTTTAAGTAGATACCACTAATCATTTTAAGGAAAAGCCCATTTATTCCTATACTCTCCAGTGTTTTTAATAGGAATGGGTGTTGGATTTTATCAAAGGCTTTTTCTGCATCTATTGAGATGTCAGGATCTATATGAGCAAAACTACAAAACACTCTCCACATAAATAAAGTCAGATCTAAACAATTGGAAAAACATCAAGTGCTCTTGGATAGGTCGAGCGAATATAATAAAGATGGCAATACTACCTAAACTAATCTATCTATTTAGTGCTATACCAATCAAACTCCCAAGAGATTATTTAACTGAACTAGAAAAAAATAACAACAAAATGCATCTGGAAAAACAAAAGGTCAAGAATTTCAAGGGAATTAATAAAAAAAATGCAACTGAGGGTGGCCTAGCTGCACTGGATCTAAAACTATATTATAAAGCAGTGGTCACCAAAACCATTT
>JAJPUD010003557.1:44916-129391 GCA_023553655.1 Myrmecobius fasciatus | reverse complement strand
GTCTATTTCTCCTTGCATCTCTCTTAACTTCTCCTCTAGGAATTTGGATGCTATACCACTTGGTGCATATATGTTAAGTATTGATACTGCTTCATTGTCTATGGAACCCTTTAGTAAAATGTAGTTTCCTTCCTTATCTCTTTTAATTAGATCTATTTTTGTTTTTACTTGATCCGAGATAAGGATTGCTACCCCTGCTTTTTTTTTTGTTCACCTGAAGCATAGAAGATTGTGCTCCAGCCCTTTACTTTCACTCTGTATGTATCTCTATTTTTTAGATGTGTTTCTTGTAAACAACATATTGTAGGATTCTGGCTTTTAATCCAGTCTGCTACCCGCTTCTGTTTTATGGGAGCGTTCATCTCATTCACATTCACAGTTAAAATAACTATATCTGTATTCCCTGCCATCTTATTTACCCAGAGTTATGATTTTCTCTTCCCTTTCCCCTCTCTTTCTTCCCCCCTCCCCAGTACTTTATTTTTGATGACCACCTCCCACCAATAGTCTTCCCCCCTTTAGAGTCCCTCCCTCCCCTTTATACCTTTCCCCTAATCCTTCTATTAGTTTGTCCCTTTCCTTTCCTCCTTTCCCTCCCACCTTCCCACAAGGAGGGTCAGGCCTTTCTTTGAAGCCAAATGTGTCTGATATACTCTCTTAGAGTCCAATCTATTGAGAGTAAGGTTTACACAATACTCATCGCCCTCCCTTCGTTCCCTAAATTATATTAGATCTTCTATGTCTCTTTATGAGATTTTGCCTTATTTTACCTCCTTTATTTTTACTTTATTTTGCCTCCCCCCCCTTTTTTTTTTCAGTATGGTATCCCTTCCACTTCTAGTTTCCTTTCCATTATTATCAAAGAAAAATCAAATTATGCCCCCATTTTTTAAGGATACCTATAGTAGAAATATAGTTCTCAAAAGTTCTTTCCTTTTTACCTTTTTATGCTTCTCTTGAGTTCTGTATTTGGAGGTCAAATTTTTTGTTCAGATCTGGTCTTTTCATTAGAAATAGGTGAAATTCTCCTGTATCACTGAATGACCATCTTCTTCCCTGGAAGATGATGCTTATTCTAGCTGGATAACTTATTCTTGGCTGTAATCCAAGTTCTTTTGCCTTTCTGAATATCTGATTCTAGGCCCTTTGATCCTTCAATGTGGAAGCTAACAGATCCTGTGTAATTCTAATTACAGTTCCTCGGTATTTGAACTGTTTCTTTCTAGCTGCTTGCAATATCTTTTCCTTGGTGCGATAGTCCTGAAATTTGGCCACGATATTCCTTGGGGTTTTAATTTTGGGGTCTCTTTCAGGAGGTGATCGGTGAATTCTTTCAATACCAATTTTGCCTTCTGAGTCTAAAACATCAGGGCAATTCTCTTTCATGATTTCCTGGAAGATAGCATCAAGGTTCTCTTTTTCATCGTGGCTTTCAGGGAGTCCGATAATCCTTAGATTGTCTCTCCTAGATCTGTTTTCCAAGTCAGTTGTTTTTCCTAGGAGATATTTCATATTTTCTTCTATTTTTTCATTTTTTGTTTTTGTTTGACTGATTCTTGAGTCTTATTGAGTCATTTACTTCTATTTGTTCAATTTTAATTTTTAAAGTATTATTTCCTTCAGTTATCTTTTTTAGCTCCTTTTGTAGCTGGCCAATTGAATTTCTTGATTCAATGCATTCTTTTTCCATTTTGCCAATTTTATTTTTCAGTGAATTGCTGTCTTTTTCCAATTCACCAATTTTGCTTTTCAGTGAAATGTTGTCTTTTTCCAATTTGCCATTTTTATTTTCCAGTGAATTGGTGATTTTTTCCAATTCACCAATTTTGTTTTTCAGTGAATTGTTGTTTTTTTCCATTTCACCATTTTTATTTTCCAGTGAATTGGTGATTTTTTCCAAATCACCAATTTTGTTTTTTAATGAGCTGTTTTCTTTTTCCAATTCACCAGTCCTGTTTACCAGTTTTTGATATCTCTGTTGCCCTGATCTCAATTTATTTCCCCATTCTTCTTCTAGCTCTCTTTTGAGATTCTTTATGCAATCTTCCAGGTAAGCCTTCTGGAATGGAGACCAGCTTAAGTCTGCCTTTGTGGCTTCATCTGGGATTGTTTTCAGAATCTCAGGATCTGGGGACTTCTCTATTTTCTCTCCGTAAAAGCTGTCTATGGTGAGAGCTCTCTTCTGCTTCTTACTCATAATTTTGAGTTGAGGTATCAGTCATCAGCAGGGAATATTGCCACCATTTTAATTTGCCCCCAGGCAGTTTGCTGAGTTGACTTCCGGTCTGAGGCTGGTCGGGCTAGATCCTCACTAGGACCACATTTTCAGCTGCTCTCAATCCACCCTTTACCAAAGGCAGATCTGCCAAAGCACCTGCCCGCAAGCAGAGCAAAGTGGCCCAGGCGTCTCCCAGGGACTTCCTGGTGCCTAAAACCCGCCCCTCTATTGCAGCCCTGACTTCCGCCCCGGCTGGCGTCTGATCGCAACCAGTGGCCGATTTCTCCTCAGGCTAACCTTCTCCGAAGTTTTTTCAAAGTAGTTATTTGATAGAGGTGTGTTGTAGTCCAAGTGATTGGTGGTGCCCTCACTCCAGAACCAGTTCAGAGGCTCAATTTGTCTGGGTCTGAGGGAAGGTCTCGAGCTCACAGAGAACGCTGTCTGCAGTTTGCCATCTTGGCTCCACCCTCCAGATCGATTCCACAGGATTTTCAAGTATATTATCATGTTGTCAACAAATAATAATAGCTGTATTTCCTTTTTGCCTATATGGATGCCTTTTATTACATTTTTTGTTATTTTATTTTACTGCTTTTGCTAACATTTCCAGAACCATGTCAAATATTAATGGGGAGAATGGACATCCTTTTTTCACTGCCATCTTAAAAAATGATTTTGAAATTTGTTTCTAGTCACATGTAACTTTTAAGATTGTATTGTTTTTTTAAATTTGGAGTTTCAAAATCTCTCCCTCTCTCACCTTCCCCTTTATTGAGAAGACAGGAAATATGGTATAGCTCTGCATATGTAGTCATGCAAAATATATTTATATATTTTTATACACACACATGCACCCCCCCCAAAAAAAAAAAACCCAATAGGTCATAATGAATGGTTTCTTGAATAAATTGCTGTGGTTTGTTTGACAGTATTTTGTTTACAAATTTTAAGTCATAATTCATTATTGGCATTGACATATATTTATTTTTCTGTTCTATTTTTCTTTCATTAGGTATCAGGATTATATTTACCTTATAAAAGGATTCTGTCACAGTGCTTTTTTGAAATCAACTTTTAAAAATAATTTGTAAGGTATGGATACTAATTGTTCTTTAAAAAAAATTGATAGAATTCTCCTGTGAATCTGTCAGAAGCAGTTTCCTCTGCACCTTTGATCATTTCTTTACAGCTAATTCTATTTCCTTTTCTGAGATTGCATTATTTCAGATATGTAATTATCCTTCTGATAGCTTTGGAATTTTATATTTTTGAAGATAATCTTCTACCTCTTTTGTGTTCTCAGTTTTGCTACCATATAACTCTGTATGATATATTATGATTTAACATTTTTTTTTCTGATTTTCTTGTGATTTCATCTTTCTCATTTTTATTTTTCCAATTTGATTTTCTGTCCTATTATTTTTAATCAAATTAGTTTAAAGTTTATTAATTTTGTTAGTCTCTTCAAAGGGCCAACTTTTAAATTTACTTATTTCTAGGGAGAGGCGACTTCTAATTCTATCTCTTCTTTTGTTCTTGTTTTATGCACATGTTTCTATCATTTATTTTCTCTGTGTGTCTGTCTCTGTGTCTCTTTCTGTCTCTGTCTACCTGACTCTCTGTATGTATCTGTTTTTGTCTCTCTAGATCTTTCTTGCTTTTTCATATATGTTTACAAAGATAAAATCTTCCCCCAGGGACTGCTTGAGCTATTTCATAGAAAATTTGATATTTCATTTCATCAAGATCATTTTTTATGTAATTATTGTTTCTATGATTTTTTTATTGACCCAATCATTATTTAGGATTTCATTGTTAAATTTCCATTTGTATCTTTTTGTTGTTATTGTTTGTGTCCCTGAATTGATTAATATTCTTGTGTTATTATTTATAAAGAATATATTAACTATTCCTTTTTATTTACATTTGATTGCAAAGTTTCTGTGCCATAAGAGATTATAAATTTATACAAAAACTCCACGTGGTACTGAGAAATAGTTAAATTCCTTTGCTATCCTGGTAAGAATATGTCAAAAGTGTTCAACTCTAGCTTTTTCAACAAATTTTTTTAGCTCCATATTTTCTTTTCTGCTTATCTTTATATTGTTGTTATTTAGTGCTTTTCAGTCACATCCAACTCTTTGTGACCCCTTTTGAAGTTTTCTTGGCAAAGATATTGGGTGGCTTGCCATTTCTTTCTCCAGATCATTTTATATATGAGGAAACTGAGGCAAACAGGATTAAATGATTTGCTCAGTCACTTAGTATATAAAGCCAGATTTAAAGTCAAGTACAGACAGCATTCCATCCACTGTGCCACCTAGCTATCCATCTTTCTGTTAGATTTATCCAAAATGGAGTCTCCTGACACCTTTTTGTCTGTGTCTTCTCTCAATTAAATTGATGTTTTCTTTGTGAATTTGGATGTTAAACCATTTGGAATGTGTAAATTTATTGCTGATATTTGTTGCTATATATGGTTACTTTCACCATAATGTAGTTTTCTTGTTTATCCGTTTTCAATTTTTATATGCTTATTGTTGCTTTGTCAGATAGTATAATTACAACTCCTATTCTTTTATATTTACTTGGTGCATAGTTTTTTAAAAACTCCCCTCAATTTTATTTTGTGTATTTCTCTTTTTTTAAAATGTGTTTTTTGTAAGCAACAGATTATAGGCTTTGTTGTCTTATCCAATCTGTCACTCTTTTAATTTTATTGGACTATTTAACCATTCACATTTAAAGTCATGAGAATTATATTTATATTTTCCTCCATTTATCTCTAATTTTTTAAAAGACATGACTTTTTTCTCTTTCTGTTATAAATATAGTCATATAATCCTGAAGTTACTTTAGCTTATTCTTTTTTTAAAGTGGTCATATCCCCAATGTTCAAAGAAGACATTTTTTTCAAAACCCTTCATTTTTCTTAAATTTCTATTTCATTTGAGGTCATCATCATTTTTCTAGGCATCCTAGGCATGTTTATAAAGGAAGATTTATCTTCTATTTTCCACTTTCACTTATCCTTCATATCCAATTATTTGTCTAACATTATTCTTTTTCCATACTATCTCCCAACCCCACACCTTTCTTTCTAGGCACACAAACACTATTTTAATTCATGTTCTGTTACTTCTCATGTGTATTATTGCTATATCCTCCAAACTGTTCTACCAGGCCCTAATCTCTCCCCATCTAATCCATTTTCTACACAATTTCCAAGTTAATTTTCCTCAAATTCAAATCTAACAACATCATTTTTGTATTTAAGAAACTATGGTGGCTCTCTCTTGCCACCTCTATTCTTTTAAAAAGCCCTTCACAATCTGGCTCTGGTCTACATTCTGGCTCTCTCTGACTTTCTCACACACACCTTACACTTCTTTACACACTCTACATATATTCCAGTAAAAACTATCTACTTATTCCTTACTGATGCCATTCCCATCTCTTTTTTCCCCATGGCTATACATAGGCTATTTCCTGAATAAAGAATACCCTCCTTCCTCTACTGTCTCTAATAAAAACCCTAGGCTTCAACTCAAGGGCCACTTTCTTCAACTATTCTCATGTTTGCCTCTGACCATTTGCTAGTATCATCTCCTGAAATGACCTTATATCTACTGAAATACATTTTTTGTATAACTGTTGTGTGTACATGATGATTCTCTCTGGAAAAACTAAAGTTATTAATAGCAAGAGATGTTTTGTTTTTCATACCAGTTTCTAGCATATATTAAGTGCTAAATAAATGCTTAAATGACTGAACACCTATCAGTATCTCTAGCTACCTCCTCATTCCAAATCTCCAACTTCACATAGCTAGTTCTGTGATAGACAAACTACTTGCATTTCACTTTAGTTTCTCAAACTCAATATATTCAAAAGTGAATTCACCACCCCCTTCTTCTGTCCTACAACCACCTATTTAATAACTTGATTTAACCTTTTAATTCCTGTTTAGTGAGTACCCTAGTTTGGCACTTATATGATCAGTTTCCAATTCCTATTGATGCGACCTTAACAAAATAAATGTTCAGTTATTCCTCAAATTATGGGGCAACTCCTCAGTTTTAATTCTTTACCACTACACAAAAATTGCTAATCTGAATATTTTTGTATATGTGGCTTATTTTCCTGTTTCTTTGATCTCTTTGGAGTAGAAACTTGGTAGGGGTATGCACAATTGATTGATTTTATTCACTCTATAATTTCTGTTATATTCTAATCTTTGTAACTTCAATTTCTTTTGCAATTTTGTTATTAAGGACAACTGCTAGCATTTTCATAACTGCTTTAAGGTTTAAAATGCATTTTATATGTAATACTTTATTTGATACTATGTGTAAAATAGTTGATTTTATACCCATTTTACAGATGGGAAAAATTAGAGGTTAAGTGACTTGCCTAATGTTACATAGCTAAGTAAATATATAAGGAATTTTTTTTTTAATAACTCCAGGAAACTAGGCGGTACCATGGATGAAATACTGGACTTAAAGATAGAAAAACTTATCTTCCTACATTTGAATATGACTTTAGATACTTATTATTTATGTCACTCTGGGCACAGCACTTAACCTTGTTTACCTCAGTTTCCTCATCTATAAAATGATCTGGAGAAGGAAATGGCAAACTACTACAGAATCTCTGCCAAGAAAAACCCCAAATGGAGTCAGAGAGAGTTGGACACTGGAAAACAACAAGTTACACATCCAGATCTAGAATTACTTTACCATCTTGTTGGCTATCTATCTTGCTTAGTTAAATGAGCTTGCTATTTGCTTTTTATGATCGTCTTTTGTGTAACCTTTTTGGTAGGAAAGGGTTAAGATCTTCTCAAATGGCCACAATCTATCTTTCCAGACTCATTTTACATTTACACTCACTCATTCTACATTCCAGCAAAATTGGCTTGTATTTCCCTTACTCAATATTATATTTCCAAATAGAATATTGAACAAGTTGTCCTACAGTCTTCTTCACTTTAGTCTCTTGGAATCCTTAGCTACCATCCAGACTTATCTCAAATTGCATCTTCTTCAAGAGATCATTGCTATTTCATCTCATTTGCTAGTGCTGTCCCTCTTGGAAATTACTTTGTATTTATCTTTATATATATCCATATTTATTTACATGTTCTTTTTATCCCCAAGAGTGAAAAGTACAGTGCCTTTTTACAGAATAAGTGCTTTATAATTTTGTATTGGTTGATTGGTTGATTGATCTGCTTATGGAGAATTGTTTTGAAATCTTGCTCTTCTCTCTAGTTACTCCAATAGGAAGTCCCACACAGATTAAAAAAAAAAAAAAAACTGTTACTTGGCATTCAGCTAAATGATACATCAGATAAAGTGCAAAGCCTGGAGTCAGGAAAAACCTGAATCCAAATTCAGGTTTGAAAATGTATTAGAATGTAAGTTCCTTGAGGACAGGAGCTACTTTATTTCTGTCTTATTTATGCTTATCATCCAGAACATCTCTATACATTCAGAAAACACTTAAAAGTATTTACTTAATTGAATTTTACTGGAAAAATAAAGCAAAAAAAATTACTGAAAAAATGAAATATCAACACAATAGTTACATAAAAATATAAGAACAATACACTATGTTAAAAAATGAAAATGAATGTAGCCACAGTTAATGCTATAAGTTCTAACACATGACAGGACACAGAACTACAGTGGTCAGGGAGTGTTTTTAGAGTAGGTGGTCCTTGTCTGGAGCCTTGGAGGATAACTAAGATTTGGAGAGAAAAAGAAGAGCTGGGAAGACATCTAGTTCCCTCCTTTGGATTAGTACTTTGTATGCTATTCACTCACCTTGGTCCTTATTACCAACTAACAATCCTAAATATATCAG
The DNA here is from genome assembly GCA_023553655.1 of Myrmecobius fasciatus. Classification (NCBI taxonomy): domain Eukaryota; kingdom Metazoa; phylum Chordata; class Mammalia; order Dasyuromorphia; family Myrmecobiidae; genus Myrmecobius; species Myrmecobius fasciatus. Next base: position 121,302 of record JAJPUD010003557.1, on the reverse strand, counting down.
AAAATTATGTTATGTCTGCTTCAGTTCTATAGCAACAACTGAAGTGCACCCTCTAATTCATCAATCAAATTGGTTCATTACCTGCAGAAGCTAAAACAGAATGCTTCCTCAAAATATGACATCTCCCTTCCCCTTCATTACTTCATAAGTCACACCTATGATAGTGCAGGATTGTTTATATTAAGCCATGATCAACTTCTCATTCCTAGAAATAAGTTTAAAAAAAAGAAGAAAATTGATAAAAATAAATAAATGAAATAACCTAGCCATCAAAAAGTATTAGATAGATATATCTTCATACACGAATCAAAAAATTTATCACCCTTTCAGCATGCAGCACACCCACATAACAGTATATTATCCTGTATTTTACTGTCTTGTCTTCCTAATGTTATCATGCTCAGAATATATAAAAGTCATTGCTTGTGTGTGTATGTATATGTATGTGAGGTTGTATGTGTTTAGGGTGAGAAGCTATCAATCTTGACATTTATTTTAGAGGCTCTTAATGGATATCCTTTGCGTTGTATGTACAGCAAATGTCTAAAGAGCCACTGACTTGTACTTATGACTGGAAACATATTGCTCCTCTAAATGTCTCTCTGTGGACCAGAACCATAACAAGGATGAAACAAGGGAGGTTATTGCTTCAGGCAAACAATGATGAAATAGAGACAGAAAAATATGTATAAAAATATTTATGTATGATATCATTTCACCATATAGTGGGATGAATGTGTGTGTTTGTGCATTGTGCAATTTTACAGTTTTGTCTCAGGTTCAAAATTACTAGTCACAGCTTTATATGTAAAACACTCCACCTTCTATTGTCTAATCTGTGACATCATCTTGTTTCCTCTATTACTTCTTATGGGTTAGTTAATAGTTATCTTTTTACCACTTTTAAGAAATTTATCACATGCAGCCTTGCATCTTGAGTTACTTTTTTGTGTGTGTGCACAAACTAAAATTGCAAGTTTTTTAAGGGAGAAAAAATTTCTTTTTATTCCCAAGAGTGAAAAGTAGAGTGCCTTTTTACAGAATAGGTTCTTTATAATTTTGTATTGGTTGACTGATTGATTGATCTACTTATGGAGAATTATTTTGAAATCTTGCTCTTCTCTCTAGTTACTCCAATAGGAAGTCCCACATAGATTTAAAAAAAAAAACTATTATTTGGCATTCAGCTAGGTAATACATCAGATAAAGTGCAAGGCCTGGAGTCAGGAAAAACCTGAATCCAAATTCAGTTTTGAAAATTTATTAACTGTGTGACCTTGGACAAGTTACTTTACCCATTTGCTTCAATTTCTTCATCTGTAAAATGAACTAGAGAAGGAAATAGCAAATCACTTCAGTCTTTATGCTAAGAAAATACCAAAAGAGGTTATGAAGAGTCAGACATGATTGAAAATTGATATGAAAAACAGCAAAATCTTGCTTGCTACATATATCTCCTTCATTCAAAAAGGTTGTTTTTTAAGTGTCTACTGAACTAATCTATAGTTTCCATAACTTATAGTCTAGGGCATAGGAATATAGAATTTAGAGTCAGAAAGCACCATGTAGTTTACTTCCCCTCTCCCACCACCTTTTTATTTCATTTCATTCATTCATTCATTCATTCATTCATTCATTATTATGTATTTATTTATCCATTTATTTATTTGTTTGCTTGTTTGTTTGTTTATTTATTTACACAGATGAAAAGACTGAAGGTCAAAGAGGTTGTGACTTGACTGAATGAATCAATCACAAGCCCAGTATTCAAGCCTAGGTCTTCTGACTCCAAATCTAATCCTGTTTCCAACATTTTCCAAAGCCAAACTATCAATCTCTATGTCACAACACACACACACACACACACACACACACACTTATGAAGCAAATTAAGGTAAACAAAACTTTTGTCTCTGCTCTCTCAATTATTTTGCCAGCACTAAGACTAAAATATTACATTGGATAAATGGAGGTGCCACCTTCTCATAATATATTGGACAGTGAAATGAGGAGGAGTGGGTTGGAAGGCATTGAGGAGGAGCAAATGGTATAGGGAGGTGGAAGAAATGGAGAAAGTTCAAACTCAAAACCAGTCGTTGTTTGAGACAGCAAAGAACCAGTCAGGATATATTCAGAGGTGGGACATCACTGGGAGCTGGAATATGGTAAAAAAAAAAAAAGTCTAACAGAGACTAGAAACCCCAGATACTAACCTATTTTAGAGAGGAAGCCATTTTGCTGGGAATTGGAGGTGTTCAACAATAATACCTTATGCATTCAGAAGACAATGAAACAAGTCACAAAACAATCCTGGGTACATGGGCAATTAGGCAACCAGATCAGATGCTTTTCTTTTCATGTCTGTCAGGCATAAAACTTGTACCAGTCAACCACAGCATCATCAATGAGGCACTTTACAGACAACAAAAATTCTAGGACGATGATAATGTTTTTTTTCTATTTTCTATTTTTAAAAATTTTATCTATTTAATTTAATCTATTTTCTAATTCTCTATTTCTATTCTGTTAGAGGAAATGAATTTATATGCTGTTCACTAAAATCTCACTATAATCCTGATAAATATAGGTAACTTCTACTTCTTTCCCAAGACTTTCTTCAACTATACATTCCATGATTCCCTCTTTCTGTCTCTGATTATCTAGTAAATTTCTGCTCATTTTATATTTAATCATCTTCTACTTCACCAGCTATTTCAGACTTGTTTTGCTTGTGTGTCTTGTCTTTTTCTTTAGATTATATGATCTAAAGGATAGAATCCATGGCATTCAATTTTTGTATCCATTGCACATAAGCATCATTGAATTTGAACCTGCTAAATAGGTGAATGGAAAAGTTTGCACATTAGTGAATAATCTGAAAAGGATAGCCATTATTATTTTAATTATTACAATCATAAATAACAATAGATTCATGACTAATATAATTCTACTAATCATATTTATTTTTTAAAATAAAATTCCATAAAGAAAACAATTTTCTCTCTGAATTGTATTCCTCTAAATAGGCGTGCCCTGGCTCCCCCATAAATGGCAAGTCTGTTTTCCTTCTGAGAGGAATAAAAACCAAATACTGTGTCTCAAAAGCCAAGGGGCTATGGGCATAGGACTCTCAGAAAAGGAAGGACTAAAGAGGAAAAGAGCATTGTACTAAGAATTCTTTATGTATTTTTAACTTTTGCTGTGAAATAAAATAAAGGTGATAAAGACTGAATCAGTCATTAACTTGATGAACTTACTGACTTTCTAGAGTCAAGAAAAAGAAAACGAATTTCTTTGGCAATGTAAGCTCAGGATTGCCCTCTAGCAAGTCTGAAGATATGATGACCCCACTTTCTATAAAGAAGAGGAGACACAAATTCTTGGAAAGTATATTTCTTTGGGAAAGAAAAGGAGATTTGAGAATAGTCTTTTAGAAAGGACTAGGAAGTTTTTGGAATGAATTTCAGTTTCCTCATCACAGAAATCTGATTCTGACTTCTGGGACACAGGATTCTGATTATTTTATTTTGCTTGGCCTGAAACCCACCAAATCAGTACCAGGTCATTTCCCTATGATGCTACATGTACTCCAACCTCCTCTACTTTCCTCATTGTTTAGAAGTTTTATTGATAACTGGGACTCTTACAACTGGTGATTTTCATTTTATAATGACCATTTCTTTGCCATTTCACCATGTACAGAACCCCTTCAACTTTAGCTCCTAGGACAGTAAACACATCAGTACTATCATTCCTAAAAATTGTTATGTCAATAATTTTTCTTTTCTCCCTAGCCAACTTTCCTCTCAATCTGTTGTCTTCTTGTATTATAAGCTTCTTTTTAAAAAATTCATAATTATTATGTTGTACAAGAAAAATCAGACCAAATATATATATATATATATATATATATATGAAAACAAACAAAAAAGATGAAAATACTATTCTCTGATTCACATTTAGTTTCCACAGTTCCCTCTTTGAATATGCATGGCATTTTCCCTCTAAATCTACTGGAATTTTCTTAAATCATCATATTGCTCAGAAGAACCAAATTCATCACAGTTGATCATTATTTGATCTTGTTGTTACTATGCATAATGGTGTCCTGGTTCTGCTTACTTCACTCAACATCAGCTCCTCTAAGTCTTTCCAAGCTTTTCTGAAATCAGCCCATTTTATCATTTCTTATGTAACTATAACATAATATAAGCTTCTTGAGGGCAGAGACTTTCTTAAATATCTGAATTTATATCTTCACCACTTTGGTACCTGTCATACTAATCTTTTGATTTTTTTCAAATTATTCATTTATTAATTCATTTATTCACCAGTCTCTTGGAGAGAGACTAAGATTGTCTATATGACCTTAAAACTAAAGAATCATAAGAGAAGTCTAAAATACAATGCAGAGAAACAAAAGACCTGGAGTTTGCTTTTTGCTACTACAATGAGTTATTCAGACAGTGCAAAAGAAAAGTGGAAAAAAGGCATTCATTACTTTTCCAGTTGCACCAAGTCTGTTTCCATTATGGGGAGTCTAAGCTGTCAGGGTAGTGTCATAAGACTGAAAGCCTTTATAGGTCCCTTGGGATAAGTGGTTCTTATCAAAATATTTGGGGGATTTCTTCCTAAATTCCCCGGGTTTATTCTGTATCTAATGGGAGTGCAAATAACTATGCTTGATTTCCTCCCCCCCAAAAAAATGCTGCATGTCATATTCAGAGTTTATTTTTTTAAATATAAGCAATGCCATCAATGTTTGTTTTGGTTTGGTTTGGTTTTTTGTTTGTTTTTTGAAAATTAAGACACGATTGAGATAGTTGTAAATACTCTTAGGTAATAGGGAGCAAGGGCTAGAAATCATCATTGTATTAAAAGGCAAACTCTGTTAAATAGATACTTTGTCATGAACTACTTTAGTACACTGAATAACAAATATCTTTTTTGGAACATGCTTTCTTTATTCAATTTCCTTCAGATAGAAAGGGATATATTTGTATGTCTATGCAACCATGTTTACTAGTTATATTACAATATTGGATTCTTCCCCCTTTCCTCACCCCCTACAGTTTTCCATGAAGCTGGTCATTAGTGAATTACTGTGTATAAAAAGAAATCATAAAAAAATGCTGCCTTTTATGCACATTAGTTCATATACTTTTAAATTCACAAGTTTCTTTGAGTCCCCCAACAAAGCTAAGAAATAAGCAGGGCAGGTTTTCACATTTGCAGCATATATATGAGGAGACCTGAAAAGCAAAAAGATTGAGAGATTTGGGTGAGATCACAGAGCAGGAAAGCAATAGACCTCCACTTGTGACTTTGGGTTCCTTTCATGCTGTCATGTGGGAGGTAAGCTTAGAGGTATGTTTGGTATTTTTCTTGGGATCCTAGCCAGTGTAGAGGACAAAAACAGACGTTATTAAACATGGGTTTTTTGAGTTCATGAGCTCAGTCCTGAAAAAGATAGAAAGATCAAGGTCCCTACTCTCAAAAAGCTTACAGTCAAGTGAGACATAATCACAGCTAACGATAATATATAGCATGATATGACAAATCCAGTGGAGAGTTACGAAATGGAAATCTGTAGTTGATGGAAGTGTGAACTGATCCAGCCAATTTGTAGAGCAACCTGGAAATATGCCCAAAGAACTATAAAACTGCATATATTCTTTGATCAGCAATATCAATATTAGGTCTGTTTTCCAAAGTGATTAGGGCAAAAGGAAAAGAACTTATGTGTTCTAAAATATTTATAGCAGCTTTCTCTGTGGTGGCAAACAACTGGAAATTAAGATGTCCATCAATTGAGGAACGACTAAACAAGTTGTGGTACATGATTTGATGAAACACTACTGTGTTATAAGAAATGAGTTGGCTGATTAAAAAAAATGGGAAGATGAGTAAAATGATCATTACCTAAAGAACCTTGTATACAGTAACAGCAATATTCAAAAACAACTATGAATGACTAACTTAAAATGTCACAAAAATTAGATTAAAAATAAAGTTCTCTGGGAAGTTTGGAAAGAATAGCTCATTAGAAATAGGGGCATTAAGGAAGATTTCATGGAAGAAGAGTTTGGACCACATGAACTCTGAAATTTCCAACCCTAATCTATGAACTATTATCTAAGAGGGAATATTTCAGATGGATTTTAAAGAATTAGTAGTAATTCTTCCTGCAAAAAGAACAAGGAAGAAGAGAGAGCATAATTCAATTTAGAGGAGATTATCATATATTTCCCTCCATGACAGCACTTTGTAATCATAAGCAGGGCTCACTTTTCTCCATTTGTGAGTGATCTTTGAAGAAGGGCCACTCACCAGTGAGAACAAAGGATAAGTCCAAAACCCGGTACATAGCCATGAAGAACTACATCTTTCAATTAAGAAAAGGGTCCTTTTAGCTCTACAGATTTCCTGAATCTTTAAGGCCTTGAGTGAAATTGAAAGCCATGACAAAGTTTATAAAAGCAGTACTCACACCTGTCACCCAGTTGAAACTGGAACTAGTTTGTTCCTGGATTTCTTTTTCATTGTGAACATAGTGTGAGCAGATGCCTGTAAGGAAGCTATTACAGAGTAGCCACTTAGAGTGATTACGTGATTCACTGGAGTCTATCCATGAGCGGAAATTTAAAGAATCTGAAGTCTGCTTTCTACAGGTAAAATTTAAAGTGACAGACACATGTTTAGCTTTTAAAATAATTTATATCATTGGCATACTCTGTGTCCAGAACCATATTATTCTAGCATCGAGAGAGTATTTTTCTGAATAACCATATCTTTTAAATATTGGTTTGGCAAGATTATTTTCCTGGGAGGAAAAAAAAAATGACAGAATCTGTTAAGACCAACAAACATATGTTGGTTAGAAGAATAAACATCACAAACACTACCCTGCATACAAATGGGATTAAAAAAGGTAGAATAAATATTTAACTCAAATTCTGTGGCTAAGTATTCTAGTATTATACCTTAAATTATATCCAAGATTCTAGGATTCATAATATACCAAAACTTGCCACTACACTAGAGTGAACTGAAGATTTTTCCATTAGAATGAAGATTCAAAAAATCCAAGGTTTGGAAGTTTACTCAGAGGTCTTTTTGTAAAACCTTAATTAAAGCATTAAAGCACAAAACATCCCCCTAACTTACTATCCAGCAACTGGGGAACTCACTACAGCCCTAAGCAGCCCATTCTGCTTTTGGATGTTTTAAGTGTAATGAAATCTTTCTATTGATCTGAAATCTGTCCCCCTATGTGATTGACCACTAAGTTCAAATTCAGTTCCTCTTCTACATAAGGGTATATCAAATATCCTGCTTTTCCACTTTTGTGTATGCTTGTCAATATAGTACTTAAATTGTTAGCCAGAGGATAGAATGACCAGAACAGTGCTAGCACTTTCTTTAGGATGGACACCATTGCTTTCTTAATGAATTCTATCAATGTATGGCCGCGTCTTTGAAATTTCTAATCTTAAATAATTGCCTAAAGCAATAACTGTTTGAAATGACTTTTTCAAGATCACACATCCAGTATTTGCCTGAGACTGAAATTGAAACCAGGTCTTTCTGGCTCAGAGGCTGATTCCTTATCTGCTGCAGAATATGGTTGATCTTCTGAGCAAAGCAATTAAAAAATCTCATTATAGATCTCCCTGCACATTTGTTTTTCTTTTATATTAGTATATTTTATGACTATTTCAAAAGAATTATTTGAGGTATTTCCATTGTTAATGAAGTGATTTCCTTTTTTCAAGTCTAAGGACACTTTTTTTTCCTACAGTTAAAAAATTGTTTGATTTTCCTAAAGTCTATGATCAGTGATAGATTTGACTTACCATTTCCTTCCTACTCTATCACAGAACTGTTTACCTGTGTTAAACTTCTCTAAAATTCTTGGTGCTACTATTTGACCAAACATGTCCTTCTGGTTGGAAGACAGAACTATCAATATGGCAAATGAACTGCTTTACTTCTTAGAAAACAAAGAGTGAAATCTCAATGAGATTTCCAGATAATTAAAGTCCCTTATCACAACAATAATTTATTTCCCTGCTAACTCAGTCATATACCTAGGAAAATATTTTTTTTTGGACTACCAGGTCATCCATTTAATTCTCACTATGATATTACTTCTATTTCTCTCTTTTTATATCTTACCTAAAAATTTCTCATTACCCTTTCTCTTTTTAAGGTTTATGAATTCCCATAGAAGTACATATTTTCTTGATGTATGATGCTTCGTGATCCTTTCTTTTAGAATAAAACACATCCTTTCATTGTTATCTTCTGATCATGAATCCTCATCCAAGTCTCAATGCTCACCATGAATACATTCTTATCTCCTTTGCTAGTACCTATATATAGTACTCATATAATTGTTTATTTATATATACATATATATATATATAATCACACCTATTTCTCTTCCTAGTTATTTTCTACCATATATTACAGTATAGCTCAATTGCCATTCTTTCAGTATTAACATACTTCATGATATACTATTTAAAAGTTAATACTTAGACCTTTTTAATGCTCCTCCATTTTTAATTTGAAGCCCTTTTAATTTGATTAGCAAGTATCTGGGGAAATATCTTCTTTTTTATAATATGAAAATATTTCTTATTAGATGCATTCCATTTCTAGCCAAGAATCCATTATTCTTGCATCTTAGGCCACAGTTTTGAGATCTTGTTTTATATATATTCTAATGTATGAATTGTCCAATGGAAACTGATTAAAAATAACTTCTGTGCCTCCAAGTCTTTGAATTTCTCTAACCTGGGATTTCATAATCTATAGATGTTCTTTCCCAGTTTCTTCCATCCATATATTTATTATATATCACCATATGAAGCTCTAGAAATTTATGGTGGTCATCAGATTTGATGAACTTTTGGAGGCTTTCTGTAGCATTCTGGATACATGCTCCAGGAAAGCAGGACACATTTCAATTGGTTATGTCAGACCAACATACGGCAACCTCAGCAGAAAGCCTTGGATCTCTCCCCACTCATTCAAACAGCTTGACCTCAAGAATAGTGATACACCCACAGAATATCTCTACCTCCTTTCCTTTCCACTTACTATATTCAAGCATTTTATACACTCATATGCTGATTTCTAATTTCTTATTCTAGCTCATTACGTTGTTCCATTCCCAGTTTCAAGAAGTTGAATCTCTCAGGGAGTAGGTTTCCAATATATATTCTTTTAATTGTGACACTCATTAGTGTTATACTTTCTTCTCCCCTCCGCTTGGATTTTGGGATATTGAACTCAACATATTGTTTCAGAGAGATTACATAAGAGCATATCCATATATACACTTATATCATATAACAACAACATATAAAACAAAAAAGTGAAAAGATACCAAAAAATATTCTGTACAGTTTCAAATCTTTGAATGATAAGATACATCTGGGTTGCATGGATTTTTTTTTTCATTTTTTCATTCAGATGGTGGTATCATGAAAGTGTAATCAGCATGTCATAGTATCCCACACTTTAGATATTTTAATGAATAAAGAAGAAAAAATTCACAAAACCAAATAAAGAAAAAATTTAAGAGCAGTAAAACTTCCAATTTTCTTTCTTCTAATTTTCATTTGTACCTTTTGGTATAATTTTGTTTGGAGATGAGAGGGGGATCATACTTCTAGGCTGCTAAAATCTTAAGTATATAAAGCAATTTGGTCTCTCTAGTTGTTCTGATTTTATTTCCCCTATTAATGAGATAGTTTACTTGAAATAACTATGAGCTAACTCATTGTTTAAGAACAATTACTAAGCCTAAACATAACTGAAATGATATGAAACAATTGTTGATAAACATAAAACTTGAAAATACATTATCCAACTCTTCTATTCCCTAAACAATAAAACCTTCTTAATCAGTTAAAACTACAAAACACTTGTTTTCTTTTTTTTTAAAGACCACATCTGAACAGCTATGGACAAATTGAACTGTCTGAAAAATTCAGTAGGTTTGATTTCCCAGGGGTTGCTTTAATACTATGCTAAAGACAAAAACCTGTGATTCTATTTTCCTGTTACAGTTTGCCGCAATATCAATGAGCCTTTGTGATCTAAGTCAATACTATTATTTGGGATCACTTTGGTTGAGAGGATCCATGTGAACTCATACTATAACCATCATTACAGACAAGTCACAACTCCCATGGGTCTCAGTTTATTCATCTGTAAAATGAGGATATTAGATTAGATGGCCCTTCAGGTCCCTTGTAACTCTAGATCTATGATTATGAACATTATGATTACTGTCACCATAATTGTCATTATCCTCACCTCCCTCGTCTTTGATGGTTCAACAATCAACAGGTATTGTTGATGGGCTGAACAAGGTAGTCATGGGAAAACATAGTCCTTGTTAACCTAAGTCTCCTTGGAGAAACCATTGTCTCAAACCAGTAAAAGTGGGGGCTTTATATTTCAAGAATCTTGGCTATAAATAAAATGGCTCTTTGGCAGAGCTTATTACTACAGAAGAATGAAATGTTCACTGACTAAATAATTTGAAGGACAAGTACTTATTCACTAAGCTGATGATGGTTCCTAAAAACAAAAGAACATCTCTTCTTACTTCTCCTTCAACTATCCTCTCATTCTTCAAATAGCCCACAAGGTATAAATGAATGAAAGAGCATTTATTTAGCACTTACTAATTGATGAGCACTGTACTAAGTGCTGAGGATACAAATAGAGAAAGAATGCAGTCCCTAAACTCAAATACTTTATGTTCTAATAGGAGGAGACAACATATGAATGTGCTAGCAAGGGAAGGTTATTTGGAAAGTTACCATGGTGAATGGATATGTAGTGAAGTAGATTGACACATCCTTTTCAATGGAAATGACAGTATTGATCTGTTTATGTATCCACACCTAGGAAATGAAGGTGGAGTGAAAGATGATTGGCCATAGGAAGTACATGTCCAATGAAAAGCCAGCTGATGGGCTAAGGAGTAAAGTAAAAAAAAATACTTAAGAGTTGTCCTAGATATAATGGGCCATATGAGATACTCACCAATCAGGACAATGCAATCCCAGGATGCAAATTTCAAAGATGAAAGGTTTAAGCGCTCCAGCATGTGGCAACTGGATGGATTAGTTCAGAAAGAAAATAAATGAAATGCTTAGAAAGACTTGTCCCTATAACAGGGCAGAAAGGATCAAGACTACTAGATTGGGAATCCAGGAGAGGAGTTCAAACAGATTAAAAAATACTTAATGAAAAGTGGCCCTTTTCATTGAGACTCTGAGCAAACAGAATTGCTCGGGGATTCCCCTGCTCAACTTGATTGGGTTAATAAAAGTATACCTCCTTTCAGAAGGTATGGACACAATAATTTCTATGAAATTCAGTGGATTAAAGATATTTTCTGTTTAACCTCAGTGATGAACTGATTTGCTTCTGATTTGGATTAGGATTTCCATCCTGTGCCGCAAGTCACAAGTAGAAAAGAGTTTTAGAAACTAAAGGATGAGTAGCCCCTGTTTTTTCCCTTGACAAACCAACAGAGACACAGATAAACAGATAGGCAGAAGGAGAGAGAAAGTAAAAGAAAGAGAGGACACAAGTGAGAATGAGTGCTGGATCTGAGCTTTGATCCCTAAAGGGATACCTATGAACAATACAACATCATCACCATTACCACCATGACATCTTCCTGAAATGAAAACATCAATCAACTTTCCAAGATGGCAGGAGAAGTGGAAGAAAGAGAGCTCCTGAATCTTTGGTGACTTGGTTCTAAATACCTAAAGCAAGGAAAGAGTTATTTTTCATTGTATAATACTGCAAACATGTTCCTGACCTGACCCCAGGAGAGAGAAGCCTCATAGTTAAGTTGTGGGGAGTTCTGGAATCCTGAATTTCTACAGAAAGGAGAATAACTAAGACTATTTCTAGAGCAAGGCTAAATTTAGTAGTTCAGAGTCCAACTTTCTGTGTATTAATGCTGAATTGGAAAAGGAGCAAAGGGCTTAACTATGTGGGAGCAAAAGGTCTAGACTTTGTGTTCCTATACTATTCTGCATTATTTGAATGGTGAATGAATTGTAGAGGAGGGGATTAAGGGAAGAGGGTTGGCTCCCTGGAAATCACAAGTTCATTTTTCTATTTGGGAGAGTTCAAGTTTGTAGGTTAGTAACATAAGGCTGGAGGACTGAATGAATTCCTGGGATGAACATGGGGCTCACTGGAGGGTTACCACTTTAGCAACTCTAAGCCTATTTCCCTTCAGAGAGGAGAACAAGCCATAGAGTAGATCTATGAATCTGGGGGACTAAATAAGACTCTGGGAAAAGATGAGATTCACTAGAGAGCAGGTCCTGTGTGTATTTTCTTTATTATTTTTGAGGTAAAAAAAAGGCTATCCTCTGTTGTGACCCTGAGTGCTTACACAGGAACTGGAAAACATTTTATTCACCATTGTGGGAATTTATATATAAACTATATTTAAGCCATAATCTGACAATATCCTAGAAAAAAAGGCAAGAGTAAAATGAATTTTTAAAATGTAGTTGTTTGAGGAGGTTGACCTTGGTAAATTCAGAGTTAAGAGTGTTGGCCCATAGATTATATGAAATTATCAAAATATTATGTGGAATTTCACCAAAATTGTTCAAGTTGATTTTGGATATGGTGTTACCTTGTTTCTGACCCTTACCTCCCTCAATCTATCAGCCCTACCCTTTTCTTAACCCATTCCCTTTTTGCTTCTGCCCTTCCTTTCATCAGCCCTTCCTCTTATCCTTTCTTTCTCCTTTTACTTTCCTATAGGATAAGGTAAATTTCTATACCCAATGAGATGTGTATGTTATTCCCTCTCTGAGCCAAATCTGATAAGACTGATGTTCAAACAATGTTCATCCCTCTCTCTTCTTTCCCTCTCCTATAAAGGTCTTTTGGACCTCTTCATGTGATGTAATTTACCCCATTTTACCTGTTCTTTCCTCTTCTCCTTTTTCTGCCCCTTAATTTCTTTCTTATATCATATCAAAGTTGACTTTTCCCCATACCCTCTGATTATGTATACCCCTTCTAAATACCCTGACAAAGATACAATTAAGGGAGGTGATTGTAAAAAGAAGCAGAAATTACCAGGTATAAGATGTTAAACACTAGAAAGGGGAAGGAACATGTTAAAGAGTCCATGACCTTAAGGAACTCAATTTAATTGTAGAGTGAGGTTATATGCACATTCCCGCCATATAAATTTATACATATACGTATTATACATATTTGTAATTATTTATATGTATATGATTATACCTATATAGCCTGGCTCTCAAAGTACAGGAGTAAGAGGAGAAGGAAGGGGAGAGGAATGGAAAGAAGACAGAGAGGAGGAACTGAAAGAAGAAAAGGAAAGGAAGAGGAATAAGGACTTTAGTTTGTACTTGACATATTGGTTAGGATTTATACAAGTGATCAAGATGATATTAACACCTCTATGAAGCAGAACAGACAGATCTCCCGAGGCCTACTTACCAAATAGAATCATCAGTGGTAAAAGACCATTTCTGCTCAAGAAAAAAAAATCATTAATTGTCATAGTACTCTACATAGTACCAAGAAGACATCAATGTCCCCTGTCCATGATGGCACATTTACTACAGTTTAAGGGAAATGGAGAAAGGTGGATTTGACTCGATAATGTATACATAATTTGTGCTATTATTTAGACAAAATAAACAAATAAAACTTTTGCTGTGGAAGAATTTTCTGAATTGTAATTTTTAGTGGAATTTATGAAACAATTTCTCAGCTGTCCACTTTATTTTGCTGATATCGTAAAATTTCAGATAATTTTATAAAGAATTTAAATTAAAAATATTCTAGTAATTTAGTGCAAGCAACAGGTTTTTATTAGGGGAAAATGATGAGCAAGGGTCTGTGAGCCTTTGTGTGTTTAACTCTGCCCACAGAGGAGAAAATTGCAGGGTGATGAGATAAGCTAACCATCTATTAAAACAGATCACCACAATAATGATTTGTCATCAGAATGCAAATCAGTAGTAAAGTACATGGCCTGGTATTCACTGACCATAGTTCTATGTCAATACACTAGAGAGATGGTGTGGATATACACGCAACCCAAAAGATGCTTCTTTCAGATTTTCCTGCTGCCTTTCTCATGCAACAGCCTCAGCCCAGTAATTTTCTTTCCTTGTCATCTATACATCAGTGTGAAGAGTACATGTTTCCAGAAAAAGCCACAGCACAGACAAGGTAGCAAAAAATAGAAAAAAAATCTCTTCTAAGCATGTGGGTCATCAGCTTCCAAATCCCAAGCTGGAGTAGGTTAAAAAAAAGTCATCCTACCCACAGGAAATCTTTTTTATTCCAGGGATCTCCTTGAAAACTGCCCAGCTAATCTGTGACTGTAGCAGGAGAAGGAGACAGGAGGAGGGGCCATGGATGGCATATGCCCTTGTTTACTACAGAAGCAGCCGTTGCCATGCTTTGTTGGCTTCCTGACGTGTTCTCATTCATTATTTCCACTACTTGTTTATTTTGCAGAGTTTTTGGTGCTCCCTGTGGGGATGTGAGTATCACATTAATGATTCGCCTTTCCTTATCAGCACAGGAGAGATCTGTGCTCCAGAGGGCATATCTCCTCCTGGCACCTGAACACACACACACAGAACCCTGTGAAAACTGGTAAACACATCATATGCAAGCCCAGAAGGGGGCTTTCTTTTTGGGCTGGTAAAAGCTATTTTTTTCCATCTTTAAAAACTGGTATCGATAGATACATGCTTCTTGTCAGTGGTGTTTAGTGTGGGTGGGATGCTCAGCAGATGCCACCTTTGGGCTCTGGTATTCCTTGGGCCTGGACGTTATTCTCTAAAACATCATAAAATGCACAGATTTAAGCCAAGAGAAATTCCTGCATGCCAGTTTGATGGCTGCCTCACTCATAGCCTAATTATTTTCCCCAAAGGTGCTGTACAATTGGAGGAGAATCTACTTGAGCATCCACAGGCACGCCAGCTTATGATGGACCCACACATTCCTTTTGGTGATAAAACAATATTTTGTTTTTTTCTAAATATGAAAAAAATACCAGTGAAGCCCAAAAAGGAACCCTTATCCTATTGCCATAATTTATATTCAGCTTTTTGCCACCTCAGTAAAGACCAAACAGCCTGTCCATTTTTCAGGTGAAACAAAGTAACTTCTCATATTGACAAAGACTCATTGTGAAAGATGAAAAACATGTTTTCTCCCTTGGTATCCTTGCTTCTGTGCCTAAACCCACTCTTAGCATCCTTAATTTCCAGACATCATTTCCTTTATGCATTTCTGCTAATTCACTACTCAGGACAGAAATGCTTGGGAAGCTCTACTTCAGTAGAGCTCTATGGATTTTTTTTTAATAGCATCATGGGACAGAAACCTTTGGCATTATGCGCCAGACACCATAATATGAGTATATTGAACTTAAAGAAATATTTAGCAGGCAAAAGCCTAAAGATACAATTGCTATATACCCAATAAGTACTATTAAATTTTATGAAATGATTAATCTTATGGTTTTATAAATTTAACCTATTTTAATGGTTACCTAAATTTATATCCCAAGTCTATCTGTTTAATGCTTTAGGCACTGGAGACTTTATTAACAAGGACTGGATGCCAGGCTGTTTTCCAGTTCAGGTTGGAAACCTTGGACTACTCAAAGTAAGTCAATAAGAATGTATTTTTTTTTTACTGCTTATGAAATAAACTGCTAGCTTGTTTTATTTCTTACCAAATTTTTTAAAAAACTGGACACATTATGATAATGAGCACTCTGTGTACCATGATAATACTGTGTGAATAGCACTGAGAGCTATTATCACAGTACACAGAGTATTCATTCTCATAATGTTTCCTGCAGTTTTTCCCCTCCTCTTTTGAGTTTCTTCTCACCAAAACAAGTCAACAGTGTAGGTAGGTAATGAAAAGATACATATTAGGGAACACAGTGTGAAGGATTAAAAAATTTCCAATTGCACTGGAAAAAAAAGTATGTCTATTCTCAGTCTTTTGAACTGAGCTACTTCGTGAGATGCCCTCTATCTGAATTTAGTTTAGCTGTGACCATGGGCCTTTTGCTTCAAGCTGTGGTCTGATAAAGAGAAATGTAAAACGGGAATTATCAAACCAAAAACTCTGATTTTTTTCTGGATGAACTTTTTTTTTTCCCTCCAATTCTTAATATGGGTAGAAAAAAACTTACCTGCAACCAGACCCTGGGCTATTGTGAGTATTCATGAGAGTGTGTTCCCCAGGAGCACTCAGAAGTTTAAAAAAAAAAAAAAGCAACAAAGGAGGAAGTAACCGGTAGAATGATTATATCCTGTCCCTGCTCTTGGATGCTCAAGCCTAATCCTACCTATGGGATATGGTGCTGGACAGGAACACACTGGAATGTTGGGATATAAGAATGCAAAAACTGTTTGTTGGAAGTATGCTGAGACAATTATTCAGATAATTCAAAGTGTATGTGGGAGGGAGACCCACAACTGCCTTTATTTATTTTTAATTTATTTTCCAGCAATTGAAGTAATTGCTTCAATTTGCTATTTCTCTTTGACCATGTGACCAACTAATGCTTTCCACCCACCCTCATCCCCTCCACTGGGAGCTTTTATCTGTTCTGACAAGTTGGGGGCCTTTTGGAAGAATAGTTGCTTTTCTATTTTCAGGGGCAAAAATGTTAATGAGCATTTGTAATTACACAAATAGCCACAGGTAGGGCGGTGACAAACATCTTTTGTTGTAAATAGAGAAGATAAATCAGGTCACTGTCCTTTAGGATTTGAAAGGGTCAGGAAGGTTAGTACTGTCATTAGCTGATTTAGTGGGTCTCTCAGCTTGAAAGCAATAAGTACTACCAACTTAATTAGATAAAATAATCAAAATCAACTTCCTAAACATAGAATTTAGATCCCTTCTCCTGATTTATTTCATCCCTTAAGAACAGGTTAAGAGAAGGGTTAACGCTGGTGGCTTTTGCCTGTCTCTGTCATACAGAGAAGTTTTGTTGTTCTTCCTAGTTAAAAATGCTCAGTGTGATAACAATACGTCTTTGATACTGGACACTGATATTGATCTGAGTGCATCTGTCTCTCTCGGCAGCTGATAATGACACCACACGTGACTTCCTGTTATTGAAGCCCTTCAGACATTTCTGGAGCCAGGACTCAGCAGCTCCAGGGGCCCTGCTCCTATCAGTAGCTCAGGACTCAAAGCTTTTATTGCCTTTCAGTTAATATACCTGGAGCCCTGCTGTGCTGTAAACAACTTGTTTACCTCCTCAGCATAATTTGTCCCTGTTTCCATTGGCTCCTGTATCATAAACAGAGCATTAAAAGGGAAAGGGGGAGGAGGAGGCAAAGCTCACACAGTTAAGAAGAAAACAACCCTAAGCAAAGGCAGCCAGGGTAGATGAGATTTTTTATACCTGTTGTTTTCATTTCCAGCCAGTAGTACTGTAGTCAGCTTGGAGAAAAACAAATACAAATGGCACTAAAAAAAACCAAAAAACTTACCCCAAAACATTTTGCTACATTAACATCCAATCTCCTGGCAGAGAAATCCAAACTGGATGGTAAACATGCTACACGCATAAAGTCAACATCTGGTTGGGCAGATTTAATTTTTGGCATTAATTTTTCCTCCTTTATTTTGCACATGTAACATGCCTCTTAATAGGTAATTGCCCTCAGGGATATTTATGTCATTAATAATTATTACTTTCACCCAGTGTTTTCAAAACATTTTGCAAATGTTAATAAGTTTTTCAAGATGCCTTTGAAAGTACAATCTCTCTCTATGAAGCTATAAATGTAATCGGGTGGAGGTGGGAGGCAGGAAGAATTTGTCCGCAGTTAAGGAATAACAATAGTTAGTCCGATTAATACATACTTTTTATTTCTTAAGGCATAATGGGAATATTTTTTGTTGGAATATAACTGGATTTATATAGGGTGGGGGGGGAGATGAAGACACTTTGACAAGAAGTAGGCATCTAAATAGTAATAATATCATTCACTTATAAAGTATGAAATTCAGAATCAAAAGTTTCTAGTCCCTTTTTCTTACTTTTTTATTTTTTTATTAAAACTTTTTATTTGCAAAACATATGTATGGGTAGTTCTTCAACATTGACCCTTACAAAGCTTTCCATTACAAATTTTCCTTCCGAAAAATCTGTAACAGAAAGCTATGTAAGGGTTAATGTTGAAAAATTACCCATGCATATGTTTTGCAAATAAAATTTTAAAAAATAAAATAAAAAATAAAATAAATTTTCCCCCTATTCCCCTCCCCTCCCTTAGATGGCAGGAAGTCCACTACATGTTAGTTATGTTAAAATATTTGACAAGTCTTTTTCTTACTTTACAGATGAAACAAATTCGGTATAGAGACAGAGTCCAATATTACCCGGACAGTTATTGGTGGAGCTGAGATTAGAACTCAGAGCTCTTGATTTCTAGTTTAGTGATTTTTTTTTTCTCGATCTTTTGCTGCTACTCATAGCTAAGATATCAAGTAACATAATAAGGCAAAATTGTGCAAAGTTCCCAGAGAAAATTTTTCTTTCCCATCACTGGATTTATAAATATCAGGAGGCATTTTCCCTGGAGACTGAGTGGAGTGGAAGGGGCAAAGGAAGAATGAAAAAATTCTAAAGGGTCTTCCTCATATGAGAAGCTAACCATAGAGAGGCTGAGACCATACGTTTGGAGAATGAGATCATCTGCTCCAACCCCTTCATTTTATAAATGAGAAACCCGAGGCTCTGGGACAAAAGTGGCAGACCTGAAAAGTGAACTCAGGACCCCTGACTCCAAATCATTGCTTAGTTCACTAACCTGTCCTGATGGTCCAGTTTGGACAGCATAGTCAGGAAAACCATGATTGTACTTGCCTAATGTTAACAAAAACATTCTTTCATTTTTAATAGCTTTTTATTTTTACAGATACATGCAAAGATTATTTTCAGCATTCACCTTTGCAAAGCCTTCTGTTCCAAATTTTTTTCCTTCCCTTCTCTCCCTTTCCCTTCTCCTAGACAGCAAGCAATCTGATATAAGTTAAATGTGCAATTCTTCTAAACATATGTCCATATTTGTCATGCTGCACGAGAAAAATCAGATCAAAAGGGGAAAAGATAGGAGAAAGAAAAAAAAACACAAGCAAACAATGATAACAAAAGTGAAAATACTATGCTTTGATCCCCATTCAGTCTCCACAGTTCTCTCAAAAACAATCTTTAAAGAAAATGTTAAACTCTTGAAAACATTATTAAAGATTCTTTTCTTCAAAATGTACTTACTTCTGTTTATTTTGCTTTTAGGAAACATAATAAAATGCTTTATTTGTTAGTATTGTTTTACATTCTTGTAAAAACCTCATATTCTGATAAGATAAAGAGTGGGGGGGAAATCATGCCAATTTGTAGTGTTCATAGGATTACAAAACTCTTGAGTGTTCTTAATTGTGTCTCAAAACAATTTAGATCATTGGACATCAGGAAGACTTATCCTGATTACACTTGCAGAAAATTTAAAAAAAATAGGATTGGTCTGAAAAAAATAAAACAAAACAAAATAATTGCCTCAGATACTAGGTATGGAGAAATAATTTTTGCTTGTGGAAATTATTTTGCAAGATGGGGAAACTGGGATAGAGAAATTAATAATCAGCCTATCAGTGAAAGTCCATGGAAAAGGGGTTGGGAAATGTAGGATTATAGTAGCCTTTAATTAGAGATTTCAAATTTTATATTATTTTAACTTGAATCCCAGATTCCCCTCTAGGCAAAGCAATGGTATTTATTGTTCTTAATTACTAGTTTTAGCAATTCTTCTGGGAATGAAGGAAAACATGTGAGTGCACAGAGAACTAGGGAAGATAATATGCTCTCTCCAGGATGCCAGTTATGTTTACTCAATGATTATTCGTATGTCCTGCCTTTTGTGTATGTGTGTGTGTGTGTGTGTGTGTGTGTGTGTGTGTTTTATTTTGTTTTTGGTATGATTCCCTTGGAAATCTTATGAACAGAGGTTTTCTCACTTCTTCTGTTTAATGAAACCAGAATTCCATTTTTAATAAGAGATTTTTTGTTTTTGTTTTTGAGTTTAAGAGGATTCCAAGTTATATTAGGGATTTACACAAGCAATATTTTTGATTACTTGAGAACATCCCAAATCCAGTGTGGAGTTTGGGTTTCAGAATCCATTTTGGTTGGTTGTTTTTGTGTTTATTTTCTAGATTTATTAGAGTATTTACTGGCAACCATTTATTTAACTTACCAAAGGTTTACCAATAGGAGTGATTTTTTTTGAGGGGTGAAGGGGTAAGAACTCAAATTAATGGAATGACTGTGAAAGTTTAAATATTCATAGTCCTTTGTGCCTGCGTATGCCCTAATGCCTTTTAGAATGATACTTTGCTGTTTGTATGTATTTTAAAAGTTAATTTAGTTGTTAATTCTTAAAATTAAGTATAGTTTTAGTTTAATTAGGTAAGTAAAATAATCTTTAGTATGACAGTACTCAATAAATGTATACTTTAAAAATAAAATCTAAGTACATATTCATGTATTATATGCTCTATGGAAAAGGACAATGTTTGGATATGTCAGTACTGAATATGTGTGTTGAATCTTTTAATAGAGCTAATATTTCTTTGTAGACTATTACCATGTACTATTCAAATAGGGATAAAAAGGAGACCAAGATCATGAAAAAAAAATAGATTTTGGAGGTCTTTTGGCTTAAAAATAATCACAGAAGAAAATGTAAGAAAACAGTAGAATTAGATAGCTGAAAATGAAGAGGCACTAAAAAAGACTGTCAGAAAAAAGGAAGAAAGATGAAAGACAAGCCTTGAGGCAACCTAGAGTATCATTAGTGACAAAGATAAGACTCAGCACAGAGTTGCTGAACAATATATGGTGTGTTTAAGGAAAGATTCATCAAGAATTTTCTATGGACAAAATATAAGGAACAAAGTCTATCAAAGTTTGATATGGCATCCAAGAAAACCAACTTTGATTTGCAGATGAGTAAATGGACCTGAGGTTCAGACAAAAAAGGGTCTGAACTTATAGTCTATGTGACTTGATGTTTCTGTGTCTCAGTTTTCTCATCTATAAGATGAGGTGATTGCTTGACAAACTCTAAGATCACTTCCAACTCTAGTCTATGATTTTACTAGCATAGCATCTTTGACCAGACAATCCTGTTATCTAGGGAACTGAAAGGAATGCTTTAAACCTGTCTAACCTAATTGAGTAAGATGAAACTGTGTGCCTATAACATACTTTAGTTGTTTATAGTTTGTATTTCCTCATAGCCTAATCAAAATAGTTATGCATTTGAATATATTACAGCACATGTAATGCAGTAAGTACAATGAGGGAGGAGTACAATTGGAAAAGAGAATGTTGGAAAGCCTGGGAATATTAAGGATGTCACCTTCAGAGAAGAAATCCCTGGTTCTTTGATTACAATTAAGAGTTGATATGTTAAATAGGCACTCCCAAGAAAACTTACTATTTACAACAGGGAATTTTCCATTTATGCTACCTTGTACTGCATGACCTAAAGGCAGAAAGAACAGATGTTTCCTTCCTGGTTATACATCTCTCAAAGACTTCCCTTATATAAACCTGATACTCATCATGTAGCATCCTACTAAAACAGAAGAAATGAGGAAATAAACAAACAAATAATAAATAAAGCAATTAGGAAAACCTGATAAAGTAATGCTGTGAAATCCTGGACTCTTAGAAATAGATTGGACCATATAGTTCATCCTCATATTTTGCTGATGAAGAAAATGAAGCTTATATTGACCAATTTTATACTTAAACTACTTTTACATAAACAGGATATGTAACTTCCCATGATACTATAGGAGCATGTTTAGTTTAAAGAGTAGTGAGGCACCCTGGGACTGTCTTCACTTCCTTAGCACTGAAGGAATAGTCAAAATTTCAAGTTGGAGCCAAAAACCACTGGGAAAATAGTTACCCTCTGGAATAGTCTAACTCAGCCTCTATTCATAATTCAGCTGTTCTTACAGGGTTTTACATGCGTTTCTCCTGTTGTTATATAAACTAACCACCCCATTGTTTTTTACTTAATAGTGACAGAATAATTGATTGATCAATCTGTGCACATAGATCCATAGACAGAGATCAATCTGTTTATTTATGTCTATCTATTTATCTAATTTCTTATGCTGTGAAACTTTGATTTTATCCCATACCTTTTAAATTTGGAATCAATAAATTCTAATATCTATTTCTGTTCTCAGTCTATATTACTTTGCATAGAATTATGAAATGTTAGTGCTGGTATAATAATAATAGCAGATTAACTACTACAGGGCATAATACTTGTTATAAACTCAATTCAATTCAATTAAAATCTGTTAAGAGACTATTGTGATAAGTGCCAGGAGAAAGATATAATTTAAATAAAACATGGTTCCTGTTCACAAAGAGCCAAAGTCTAGAAGGGTTATATAGCACATGAATAGATAACTTTAAAACAAACTCATGCATGATAATAATAACTGTCACATATAGTATTTTAGAACTTATAAGAATTTTATGTAAATTCATAATTACTTTTGAGCTCTAAGGAAGCTATAAAGTTGATATATCAGATATTACCTCCACTTTACAAATAAGGGAATTAAATATCTGAAATATTAAATTAGTTTCATAGTCAAGTATCAGAACCAGATTCAAACTACCTGAATATAAGATCAACATACTCAATTCACTGTGCAAAGTAGCCATGTTGTAGCCATTTAGAAAGACCATGAATTATCATCTTATCCAATCTTCCTTACTTTACAGATGATGAAACTGAGGCCCAGAAAGGTAAAGGAATTTGCCCAGGTATAAAGCTTGTTATTGGAAGATTCAGATGTAGAATTCAGGTGCCCTGACTCAACCTGATATTTTAAGCATCATAAAAAAATGTAAAATATTGGAAGAGGCTGCTTTATAAAGGTACATCCAGTCAATTTGCCTTTCCTAGATTCAATGGCTGAGGCTATTGCTAGTGGGATTCATATTTGCAATATTAATAGATAGAATGATCTTAACTATGCCAGGTTTCCATGTCCCTCTGGAACAGTGAGACAGAGAAGAATCTCAAGCTAAAACAAGTTTTTCAAACAGAAGCAATAACTATAAATCAAGACAAATGTGGCTAAGAACAGTGATTACATATTGTTCTTAACTACAAGGCTTTTTACACAGTAAGCTCTATTGGAAAAAAAAAGACAATGATGATATAGTGAAGTTTGGGAATTTAAGAGAAAAAAATGACTTTCAGCAATATAAAAATACATAATATACATAATGCATAGTTAAATTAAAAGTGTAGAGCCGGAAGGTGTTTTTACAATTAAGCAGAAAAAGTTATCTTTTCATAGTTTGTTAGGTCTTTATATGTTCCATTTAAATAATATTTCAAAATGTTTCATCAAATCAAAATGTTAAGATTTCCCCTACCACATAATTATCAAATCAGTGTTAAGCCTCCAACAATTCCCTTAAGCACTTGAAACCATTTACAAAAATCTTTTTAACTTTTATTTTTCTTCATTGTATGTCTGATAATTCTTTTTTGCATCATTTTGAAATACTTTTAATATCATTCAGAGTTGTTAATTTTTTCTTATTTTGGCCATTTTTTAATGTGGACAAGTTATATTTATCAGGCAATGGAGAAAGGCCCCCATGGAGAAATGCCAGCCTTCCTGTTTCCTGGGTCAATGCTGAATTGAATTTTCTTTTACTCAGGGCCTCTTCGGAATTCTGATCAGTTTGAACTGGAAGAGTTGTTTCTGACATGGATGGAAACCCAAGTTTCTGGTCAAATCAGTGAGCTAGCAGTAGATATTACACAAGAGCCAAAACTTGCTGTTAATACTATCTCCCAGGAAGTCTGCTCCAAAAGGTTTCCCACTTCCATTGTCCAAGGAGCTGTGGTACCCTCAGAGATTTCTTTGCTTCTTTACTCAGGTATAATCAGTGGTTACTCAATGAAACTCCTTCATCTAAAAGACTGAGCATGAAATAGGAGAATTGTTTGTAGAGAGACCACCTCATTTCTTACTAAACAGATAGGATACAGAATAAATAGAATACAAGACTTGGAGTAAGGAAATTGAATTAAGTGTCTCAGGTGATTACTGGCTCTGTGACCCTGAATAAGTCACTTAGCTTGCCTTATTTTCCTCCATGGAAAAAGGGGGATAATAATAATTCCCACTTCCCAGAGTTGTGAAGTAATACAAATAACATTTTTTGCAAATCTTAAACTAACCTATATATGCTTGCTATTGTTTTTGCTGGCCTTAGATCAGTGTATAGTCTGGAGAATATGATCTGATACTTGTCTCCATTCTCTTTTTATTTTACTGATGAAGATCAGAAATAGATTCAATTGAATGAAATTTATAAATTGATGAAAGTTTAAAATAGTATCTAGATAGCATGTTTCATTTTATACACAAGGAGGGAACTGGAGCTTTAAGAAAGAAGTTGATTTTGTCTATGGTTTCAGAATGAATTTGTTAGAATAGAGATTTTCTTTAATAGAGATTCTATTAAATGGAAGTTATCGCCTCTGCAGATCACTATGTTTCTGAGAATAGCATTCTGCATCCCTCCTTCAGGGAACTCACTCCCTTTAAAGAATATCCGTCTTTTATTGCAGATGATCACTTGCTCAGAAGTTGCATGGGATATTGACTTGTATAATGTCACATAGCCCTTAAGTGTAAATGTGTGGACTGGTACTTTGTCTTCCTGACTCTGAGACCAATTCACTCTTTGTTATTCTATATTGCCTCTCATGTCTTCATATAGTTAGTCTTCATCTCATATACCAGAGATAAGGTAATATCCTACATTGGATTCTCTAGTTTTTCTTATCTCAGGTTAAGAAAAAAGGGAGTGGAATGAAACTTTCATCTATTCCCACAGATTTTCATCCTGGCTCAATACCAGCTATGATAAATATCACAGTGATAAAAATATGAAGTCAGCTATATTGCATGCCAGAGTTAACATCTCTGGGCCTGGCATGCCTCATCTATAAAATTAGACTGCATGACTTCTAATTTCCCTCCCAATTCTGAATTTCAGATTCTATGAATTATGGGAAGAAATGACTCAACTGTTGTTTTAGTTATTTTTCAGTCTTGTCCAACACCTCATGACTCCATTTGGGGTTTTCTTGGGAAAGATACTGGAATGATTTGCAATTTTCCTTTTCCAGCTCATTTTCCAGATAAGAAAACTGAGACAAGCAGGGTTAAATGACTTGCCCACATAGCTAGTAAGTGTCTGAGTCCAGATCTGAACTCAGAAAGATGAATCTTCCTGATTTCAGGCCTGGCACTCTATTCACTCCTGTACTTAGCTACCCTGTGACCAGACTATTTTAAGGTGGGGTTTTTTTTGCTACAATTTTTAACATGACAAAGTATGTTCCCTTTATGAAGGAGAAATGTTGGGGAAAGGGAAGGGTTTCAGGTCATATCAACCGAAAGGACAAACCACAATTTGCAAAGGATTCAATCGCAAGGATTATGTTTCTTAAATTAAGCCAACCTATAAAGAGTGAAGCAGATATCTAAGATGACAATCTTCAAGGGAAGGTCCACCCCAATCTACTCTCTGTTACTCTACTCCCCAAAGGCTCTAATTGTCCTAAGTGAAAATTTTATAGGATTTATTTTAATCCTCAGTTATCTAGGTATTTCTATTTCACTTTGTACATGTTGACAAATGCTAAATTAAAGAATCAGTCAAAAAAAAAATTCTGGATCTAGAATGAGAGGACTTGGTTATAATCTTGCCTCTGACTCTTACTACTTGTGGGGAAGTCATTTCAACTCTCTGGGCCTCAGTTTCTAAACTATCTCTGCACTAGAGGGAATTTCTAAAATATCCAGGTTTTGTTAGTATGGATCTTCCCTTTAGTGGATACATATTTCAACTCACCCACACCATCTCATTTTGAGCTATTGTACATATCTTTCTTGTTTTTGGGGGGTTTTTTTTGGTTTTTTTTTTTGCTTTTTGCTGAGGCAATTAAGGTTAAGTGACTTGCCCAGGGTCACACAGCTAGGGAATGTTTAGTGTCTGAGACCACATTTGAACTCAGGTCCTCCTGACTTCAGGGCTGTTGCTCTATCCACTGTGCCACCTAGCTGCCCTTATTGTACATAACTTTCAACAAATTCTCTATAGAGAATCCATCCAATGTTTTGGAGTTTATCTTCTGAACTTGAAAGTATTCAGTGGATATCAATGTAGCACAATAATAGTGTAACCAATCATTTTCCCTTTTACTAGATGATTAGTCCATCTTTTTTTTTTTTTTTTTGCTTTTTTGCTGAGGCAATTGGGATTAAGTGACTTGCCCAGGGTCACACAGCTAGGAAGTGTTAAGTGTCTGAGATCAGATTTGAACTCAGGTCCTCCTGACTTCAGGTCTGGTGCTCTAACCACTGTGCCACCGAGCTGCCCCGTAGTCCATCTCTTTTTTAGATTTATGTGCTTTTGCTCTCTTTATGTACAAAGCATCACATATGCTATGTAAGAGTGTATTATTATTGCACATTTCTTCTCTAGTGAACTGTGGCTCACTATTCCCCATAATTCTGGGTGCCAAATCATCCAAAACATTTTACCAGAGGATTTTTCCCACACTTAGTTCATTTAACTTTTAAAAAACAAACCAACCCATGGATTATATCATGTTTATGGAAATTCTTCAGCTTTGGGATCAATTATCCTTCAGTAAATGATGATTGATGATAAACTGAAGAAGAATGCTACCTCTCCCCAGCCAGGGGTAATGGGGCAGGGCAAAAGACCACCATACAATTTGGAAGCATTTTCCAGGAGCTGTCCAAGAAGCTCCTTCATCCCCCATTCTTTGCCTGTAGCTAGTTACTATTCTGTATTACAACTTCCCCATCAAAATAGAAAAACAACCTGGAACCCCAAAGATTTGGTATAAACTATCCATTTAAAATAATATCAGTCAACAACTTCATTATATTTATCTAATTTAGTTTCTGTTTAGTTTAGTTAATTTAGATCTATTTCTGATCTTCATCAGTAAAATAAAAAGAGAATGGAGACAAGTATCAGATCATATTCTCCAGACTATACACTGATCTAAGGCCAGCAAAAACAATAGCAAGCATATATAGGTTAGTTTAAGATTTGCAAAAAATGTTATTTGTATTACTTCACAACTCTGGGAAGTGGGAATTATTATTATATAACAGAACTAAATTAGTATATATTTTTAGTATATATTTTAGTATATATTTTTTTCTCAGGCATGTTGCTTTTAGAACCTTGTATAATTTCCAAATATAGAACAGGTTCTCATTTACCTCCTGATGCATAGAATTCCCGCTGATCTACACATCTGAACATCACCTGCATGCATTCACTGCTTAGTAATACCAAGGTTAAGCCTAAAACATTCATTGTACAAGTCACTCTCAGTTCCCAGAAAATGTAATGAAGTTGTTTTTTTCCCTCTATTCAGCTTCCTGATACTCCAAGAGGCCACTATATCAATCAATAAACCACCAATAATAATTAACCGGACAGAGTGAAATCATTTGTTACTCAAAGCCTGTTTCTCAAACCTACATTATTGCAAAGAGAAAAAAAAGCCACTAGCCTCCTACAGTTATTTCTACATGATTGCAAAAGTGAATGTGTGCTAAAAGTTAGTCTTCTTCCCTAAAGTACATTTGCCAGAGAACAGAGATTGCACCATTTTTGTTGCTCATATTGATACCTCCTCAGCAGGAGTTGTTTTTCTTAGTAAGGAAGTTTGCAACATCAAAACTGCCCTTTCTAACTATGCTATAAGCAGCAACAAATAAGCAAGTAAACAACTCTTCAAGAAACTTTTTGTCTGCAGCTACTCCCTGATTATTATTAATGTATTGAAATCTAGACTCTTATCTTTAGCATTCAAAGTCCTTCATATAGATCTAATGTAGATTTTTTTGTTGGAATTCTCTCATACACTTGCATGCAATAGTATAGATTATAATTGGATGAGTTTCTGTTTTTATCTTTGTTATATTTGAAGTTCCAGAAGAACTGGGACCAGGTCACATATAATCCTTTTATCTTTCTCAGCACTTAGCACAGTGTGTACTTAGCACCTGGCACAATGTTTTTCACACACTAAGCCTTCATTAAATGTTTGCTAAATGAGTGAATATGCTTTTGATGAATATTTATGTAGATATGTGGTATATAGAAATGAAATACAGTAAGGTAAAGTAGAACTAACACTGGACTTAGTGAAGGGGGAGAGGGCAGACATTTTTTAAATTTCTGATATATTCCAGTTAAATAGTATATTCCAGAGTATGCATTTCCCTATGCCCTCTTAATTTTAGCACCTTCTCTTTTAATTATTATTTCCTATATTTCCTAAATAAACTTTTTTTTTGAAAATTTGTTTGCTGTCTGCCCCCCATTAGATTTGTGAGCTTCTTCAAAACAGACTGGTTTGTTTTTTTTTTAATCTTGTTTTTATATCCATAGTATTTAATATAGGGTGTGGCTAATAGCAATTAATAAATGTTTATTAACTAAGTGCTCTACTATATTATTAGAGTCCTAGACCTGGAGTCAGGAGGACTCAACTTCCTGTGTTCAAATCCGGCCTCAAACTCTTACTACCTGTGTGTGTGACACTGGGCAAGTTACTTACACTGTTTGCCTCAGTTTCCTCATCTGTAAAATGAACTGGAGAAAGAAATGGCAAACCACTAGTGTGTCTGCCAAGAAAGCCCCAGATACAGTCACAAAGAGTCAGACATGACTAAAAATGGATAAGCATGATGGTCCCCTAGACCAATGCTATTTTTTTATCCCTATATGCAAAGTTGAAGAAACTGAGGCCAAATAAGGAAGGGTAAGTGATTTCGTTAGGGTCACACAGCTATAAAGTATCTGAAGCTGAATTTGAACTCAGATCTCCTGACTCCAGGCCCAGCAAAGGGGAAGGGAGCAAGTACTAAGCTTCTATCATGTTTTAGACACCAAGCTAAGCATTTTTGTAATGTCATCTCATTTGAGCATTTGATTCATCGTCCTAAGACTTCAGCTCCAGTCCAATTTGAACCCAAACCTTCTTGACTTTTTTAATTAAAGGTTGACTTTCTAACCAAGACACCATGATATGTTTCAAATATTGGTCTATCATTTATTATCAGCCTATCTATATTTAAATATATACATATATATGTACCTACATATATCTACATTTATATCTTCTATCATCTATTTATTATCTATCTGCCTATCATCTATCTATATTTATCCAACTATAAACATTTATAACAGATTACATGCATATATGTATGTGCCTACATATATCTACATTTATATCTGCTTCTATCTATATCTATTTATTTATCTATCATATATCTATATGGGGCAGCTAGGTGGCAGAGTGCTGGGCCTGAGGTCAGGAAGACTCATCTCTCTGAGTTCAAATCTGGCTCTGGAAGCTCACTAGCTGTGTGATCCTGGGAAAGCCTGTTTGTCTCTGTTTCCTCATGTGTAAAATGAGCTGGAGAAGGAAATTGCAAACTATCAGTATTTTTGTCAAGAAAAGACAGATGGGATCATGAAGAGTAGGATAAACTCAAATCAGCTCAACAATAGCAAAATGTGTGAATATATGTGCATGTATATATACATATATACATACATATGTTCATGTATGTGTGTGTATGTGGAAAGAGAGAGGAAGAGAATTCTGAAGTTTAGATATGTCTCTCTGTGTCATCCTGCTTAATGACAATTTGACAGGGTATATATAACACAAGTAACAAAATAAATTCAATACACATCATTAAATACCTACTATGGGTATATCTTTGAGGATGTACAGACAAGAAAATTCAATACTAGAATATCAAAAATGAAAAATCTAGCATTTTATAAAATCCCTTTCATATTCTGATTGTTTATTTTGAATCACCTCTACAGAACTACAGTCATTAACATAATGTCTCTGAAAATTTGCTCTAGCTCGGTCCTCTTCATCTTCACATTCTTCTGTTGACTTTCTCCTTTACTTGGGTCTGTCCTTTCCTAAAATCAAAGCATGTGCTGGAACATGTCAGCCATTGCAACTAATATCAATATCTCCTTTCCATTATCGCTGAATTTCTAGGAAAGTAATATATGCTTGCTGTTCCTTCTTCCTAATTATATAAAATTCTATGACCATGTTTATTATGTGCCCTCTTCACTACACCAAGGTCAGCCATGGAGTATTAATTGACAAATATATTGATGCTTTCTGAATCATTGCCATCTTTTGACCTTCCTCTGGCATTTGGCACTTTTAATATACTTCTCTTTAATATATTCTCCATGAATCTTTTGGTTCTTGTGTCTTGATGCTCTTGAAGGCTTGGTGAGTAGCATTCTCTGATCATTTTTTCTCTTGTTCCCTAAACATAGATATCCTCCAAATCTCTGTCCTCATCCTCCTCTTCTTGACCTTTTAACTCCATGGTTTTAATTATCCCCTATATGTAGATGGTTCCCAACACTATAAATGTAACTCTAATCTCTTCTCTGGGATTCAATACCACATTCCCCAATACCTACTAAATATATCCACCTAGATGCCACATTGATAGATCCAACTCACCATCTTTCATCCTCCATAAATCTGTCCCTGCTCCCATTTTTTTCCTATTTCTATGAATCCTCATGGTCATATTTAAACAGTTCCACTTTCACCCTTCAAAGCCCTATATGATCTTTTTTTTTTTTTTTGATGCTGAATCATTTCATCATGTCTAACTCTCTGTGATCCCATTTGGGGTTTTCTTTTCAAAGATATTGGAATGGCTTGCCATTTCCTTCTTTAGCTCTTCTTTTTTTTATTAAAGCTTTTTATTTTCAAAACATATGCATGGATAATTTTCAACATTGACCCTTACAAAACTCTGTGTTCCAAATTTTCCCCTCCTTCCCTCCACCCCCTCCCCTAGATTACAAGTAATCCAATATATGTTAAACGTGTTAAAATATGTTAAATCCAATATATGTATACATATTTAGACAGTAATCTTGCTGCACAAGAAAAGTCAGATTAAAAAAGAAAAAACTTGAGAAAGAAAACAAAAATGCAAAAAAACAGCAACAAAAAAAGTGAAAATGCTGTGTTATGATCCACACTCAGTTGCCACAGTCCTCTCTCTAGTTGAATGGCTTCAATCATCTCATTGCTGAAAAGAGTCACATCCATCAGAATTGATCATCTTCTTGTTGCTGGTTCTGCTCCTTTCAGTTAGCATCAGTTTTGTAAATCTCTCCAGGGCTCTCTAAAATCATCCTGTTCCAGCTCTTCTTAAAATGAGGAACCTGAGGCAAAAGTGGTTAAGTGTCTTGTCCAGGGTCACACAAATATTAAGTGTTTGAGGCCAGATTTGAATTCAGATCATCCTTATTCCAGATTTAACACTCTATCTTCCTTATCTATTTAACTCCCATTTAACAAGCATTTATTAAGTTACTGTTTTGTACCAGGTACTAGATGTTCTGTGACAAACAGACAAAAGTGAAATTATTCCTTTCCACAAGACATATCTTAACTTCTGAACATCTAAAACATCTGAACATTCTTTGAGAAGGACACTAGCATCTGTAATCCATGACTTACTTCTCTAGCAGGTGTTATTTGAACTAATTCTTAAAAGAAACTAGGGATTCTAAAAAGAGATGAGGAGGAATTGTATTGTAAGCATGGGCCATATTCAAAGGCACTGAAGTAAAAAGTGGAGTGCCTAGTGTTTCAAGAAGAGTAAGAAATCTATGCCAATTGAACAATAGAGCATGGAAGGGAATTAATGTTCAATAGACTACAGCCACATTATGAAGGTCTTCAAGTACTAAGCAAAACCTACTAAGTGCCAGGCTTTGTGCTAAACCCCAGGGATACAAAAAGAGACATAAGATTCTTTCTGCCCTCAAGGTGCTCACAGACTAATAAAATTTGTAATAGATCCTAGAGGTAATGGACCTTAGAATGGGGCATTTTTAATATCATCTATCCCTTTCCCTCCACTCATACTGTTATTATCCTAATCCAGACTCATATCTGTTCTCATTTGGACTTTTGTAATAGTTTATGAACTAGCCTCCCACTTCAAATCTGCCCTCTCTCTAATCCATCCAATCCAATCTCTATAATCATCAAAGCCAATTAGGGATATTATTCCTAATGGATGAATGTGGCTACATCACTCTCCTGCTCAAAAGCCTTCTGTGGTTCTCCATTATCTGTAGGACCAAATAGAAACCTGTCATTTAAGGCCCCCTATAATTAGATTCCAGCCCTCCTTTTAAGCCTTATTTCACATATTCCCCATTGTGTATTCAATGTTTCAGTTCAACTGGATCCTCACGTACTCAGAAAATATTCAGACAGTCCTCCTAAACTCTTTACATATCACCACCTTTTGAAATTCTTTCATTTGGTCTAAGCTCAGTATTTTGCTCAGGAAGCTTTCTTTAATAATTTCCCCAGACTATATAGGTCAAAGTGATTTGTCTGTTTTTAAATTTCTTTCTTTTTTTTTTTTAAAAGCTTTTTATTTGCATAACACATTCAACATTGATTCTTACAAAGCTTTCCTTTACAAAATTTCCCCTTAGTCTCCTCCCCTCCCTTAAGTGGCAGGAAGTCCACTACATGTTAATTATATTAAAATACTTGACAAGTCGAATATATGTATACATATTTTCATACTTATCTTGCTGTGCAAGAAAAATCATATCTACAAGAACAAAAAAAAATCAGATAAAGGAAACACAATGCAAACAAACATCAATATAGAGCATGAAAATGTTATGTTGTGGTGCCCATTTCACATCCCTCTCTCTGGGTGTATATGGCTTTCTTCACTGAACAATTGGAATTAGTTTGAATGTTTTTAAATTTCTTGGTTAGAGTATCGGATTTGTACACCGAAAGCCCTAGGTTTAAGATCTATCTTAGAAATTTGCTAGTTATGGAAAACTGAGCAAATCAATAAACCTCTCTGACTCTTAGTATCTTCACCTGAATAATAGGAAGTAATAATGACAAGGTTGCTCAGATGACCAAATGAAATGTGGTACATTGTTAATGTATAATAAAGCACTTTGTTCAGTTTAAAGTATTATATAAAACACTGATGTTGTTATGTTGTTTTTCCTTGGTGCCTCTTTTGGATTTTATCAATATACCATATAACAAAATTCACGAAAGTGCCTTATTAGAATAAGTTCCTTCCAGACAGGGACTTTGTCACTTCCCCAATCTTGCATGCTTATCACTTATCATTGCCTTGAAGAAGTGTTTCTTGGAATTTATTTGATTTGAATGGAATCATTGGGAAGAAAGAATTGTTAAACAGAGAATAGACTATATGAATAAATCACAGTGATTAGAATTAAATACAGGCTTGACCATATGATTACTTTAATCTAGCTACCACCTGGATTTGGTCCATAAGAACTGGCTGGAGAGGAGTTTCATTACTGATCTCTACCTTCTATCTCAAAACTAAGTTGCCTGAAGTTTATGTTTGCCAGCATCAAATTCTTTCATGAGGGTTAAACATATAAGAGAGATGAATGAAAATAATTAAAGGAAGTGATCACTCTAGAGAACTGTGACAAGCAGGGGGAAAAGGCAAACATTATACTAAAACTCAACCAGAAAGGGTTTGGTACAATTTTTCATCTCTGAGAAAGAGTAACTCTAGGATTACACATAAACAGTACAAGAGTATAGAGCTGCTAGCCAAAAAACATTATTGAAAAGTTGACAAGTTCACTTCAGTGTTACCAAAATACCTGCAGCACCATCCTAGATTAGAGTTCATATCTACTCATACCCATATTTGCACAGATTTTCTGTACATCATGCCCATATTCCACAGAATACTGAAGTTAATCTTCAATTCATCTTGAGAAAATATTAGCCAACAATTTGTTTTCCAATTATTCACATAAACCAAGTCAGTTAAAAAACAGCAGCCATTCCAAAGATAGAGATCACAATGTGCAGGGTGGGGAAAGTGCCCAACACAATGAATCAATGATTAACGATGGGAAATTGCAGAGTGGATGTATAGAGGTCAAATTTCATCTTGCATACAGTAAACAGAGGCTGAAGAGTTATATTTCCATACTGCCTGCCCTCCACACTATTGATTTTTCCTGTCCTTACACATTAAAAGGAAGAACGAAAGAGGGAAAGACTCCAACTGATATTTTTCTTTTTAATCTTTAGTCTGAACTAAATCCATAAGGACTAATTCTTCTTGAAGTCTAGGTGAACATATGGTACTTTCATGGCATTAACAAAGGTAAAGTTATACTTACATTGCTAGCTTTGTGACTAAGGAAAGAATGGTCATTTGAACTGATCAAAACCATTTTCTCTGAGAAAGAAAGAGAAAAGTACAATGGGTCTATTTGAATGGTGCATTGAGCATGTACATTGAAGAGAAAACTCCAGGGAGAATTCCTTGATCTTTGGCCTAGATCTATAATGTCATGCCAGCTAATAGGATAGAAGCCCCTTCCCAATTTTTCTTGAAGAAACTGACAATATCCTACAAAAATATCATCCCAAAACATCAGTAATTCTGAAGTTCAAACTGTATACATGGTTGGACCTTTATTTATTTATACATCATTAAAAAGGATATTAGTCATGCAAAAAATATGTCCTACTAATGATCAGACAAGAAGACAGAGAAAAAAGAAAAACTATTCCCCCTTTTAAATGTGAATTTCAGATTTTTTGCAAGCTGACTGGAAGTATTAAATAAGAAACAACCCTTAAAGTCCTTGAAATTTAGCTTAAATAATTTTATTTTTACTCAATTGACAATAGGGAACCATTGAAAGAATTTGGGTAGAAGGATGACATGACCAAATCTATACACGAACAAAGCTTTTCCTATGATCTTTATTTTTTGTTATCGTTCCATTGTGTCCAACTCTTCATAATTCCATTTGAGATTTTCTTGGCAAAAATGCTAAAATGGTTTATCATTTCTTTCTTCAATTCATTTTACATGAGGCAAACAGGATTATATGATTTGGCTAGGGTTAAAGAACTAATAAAATCTGATGCTGGATTTGAAGTCAGAAAGATGCACTTTCCTGACTCTAGTACTGGTACTCTATCCCCTGTGCCACCTGTTCTTCCATTATTTTTAAATATATATTATGCAAAAATGCATGTTACACTAAATATAAGTTATAAACAAAATGTATGCCTACAGTCATATGAGAATATGTTTAATTTGAAAACATTAATCTAAGTTGTGTTCGGGGAGTGCTATTAAATATTTAAGAATTGGTTTCCCAGGGGGGAAAATGTATCCACAAGGTACTTTTAAGTTTAATC
This sequence comes from Myrmecobius fasciatus, assembly GCA_023553655.1. Lineage (NCBI taxonomy): Eukaryota > Metazoa > Chordata > Mammalia > Dasyuromorphia > Myrmecobiidae > Myrmecobius > Myrmecobius fasciatus. The sequence continues at coordinate 85,735 of JAJPUD010003557.1, read as the reverse complement.
ATCATTATTAACATTTTCTACATCACTGCCTTAAGTCTAGACTATCAATAAAGCAAGAAATTTCACTGTGTTTTTTTTTAGCATTTGCTTATTTCCAACATATAAGTGCTCATACTGAAAATTTGACCATCACTAGCTTAGGCTAATTCCAGTACACCCTTGGTTTATTTTTTAGAAAGTTTTCTTTAGATTCTTTATTTAAAGACAATGAATTTTAATCTAGTAAGAATGCTTTCATTGTTTATACAATTTGACTGAAATCTCATTCTTGTTAAATACTATCAGAATTGTCTTTTGATTTATAAGCTGGAAAACAGTAAAGAAACTGATTTATCTAGTCAAGCAGTATAATCAGTCAAAAATTGATGCTTTGTTGGAAAAATTGCCTATCATATATTTCTGATACTCTTATAAAAAAGCTTTATCTAAAAACAGGCCTAGCTTGGTTAATCAACACTTTTATTTTCTTCTCCTGGCTGTCCATTAACTGTATGTAATGGATTAAAGAATGAGTCCGGGACAGCTAGGTGGCACAGTGGAGAGAGTACCAGCCCTGAAGTCAGGAGGACCTGAGTTCAAATTTGGCCTCAGACACTTAATACTTCCTAGCTGTATGACCCTAGGCAAGTCACTTAACCCCAATTGCTTCAGCAAAAAAAAAAAAAAAAAGAATGAGTACCCTGGGGGAAAAATAACAATTTTCCTAGTCCCGAGGAGCATCATTTATTGGAAAAATAGTTGCTAAGCACCTGAGAGGTTCTGGACATCTGCAGATGTGAATCTGCAACAAGGGGGAAGTTCCCCCAGGAAATAAGTTTAGATAGATTGGATATTTTTCAACTTTCCTAAGGCCTGCCACACCCTCTGTCCAGTGTGCCAGGGGCAATTTGGCCTTGTCTTCTGGGTGAAACCCCATCAGAATGACATCAGACTAATTATGGATCTCTCCTCCATAACATTAGGTGTATGGGTCTCTCCTCCATAACTGGGAAAATTGGAAAATATTATGGTAGAAACTAGGTGTTGACCAATACCTGGCACCCTATACCAAGATAAGGTCAAAATGGATTCATTATTTAGACATAAAGAGTGATAATAAAACAAATTAGAAGAACAAAGGATAGCCAGTTCTCAGATCTGTGGAGAAGAAAGGAATTTATGGCCAAAGAAGAACTAGAATACAGTAAGAAATGTAAAATGGATCATTTTTATTATATTAAGTTAAAAAGATTTTGTACAAACAAAACCAATGCAGACAAGATTAGAAGGGAAGCAGAAAATTGGGGGAATTTTTTTACATGTAAGGGTTCTGATAAAGGCTTCATTTTTAAAATACATAGAGAATTGACTCAAATTTATGAGAATACAAGCTTTTCTCCAATTGATAAATGGTCAAAGGATATGAATAGACAATTTTCAGATGAAGAAATTGAAACCATTTCTAGTCATATGAAAAAATGCTCTGAATCACTATTGATCAGAGAAATGCAAATTAAGACAACCCTGAGGTGCTATACCTTTCAAATTGGCTAAGATGACAGGAAAAGATAATGATTAATGTTGGAGGGAGTGTGGGAAAACTGGGGCACATATATTATTGGTGGAGTTGAGAACTGATTCAACCATTCTGGAGAGCAATTTGAAACTATGCCCCAAAGGCTATCAAAATGTGCATACCCTTTGATTCAGCAGTATCTCTACTGGGCCTGTATCCCACAGAGATCATAAAAAAGAAAAAAAGGTCCCACATGTGCAAAAATGTTTGTGGCAGTCAATTTTGTAGGAGCAAAGAACTGAAAACTGAGTTGGGGAATAGCTGAATAAGTTTTGGTATATGAATGTTATGGAATATTATTGTTCTATAAGAAACAATCAACAGGATGATTACAGAAAGTCCTGGTGAGACTTACATGAACCGATGCTAAGTGAAGTGAGTAGAACCAAGAATGTTGAAAACTATCTTTGCGTGTATTTTGAAAATGAAAAATTATTATTAAAAAGAACAAACATATGTGGGCTGATCAATTTTTGCTACCCTGGAAAGATGAAAACCCAAACCTCTCTTGTCTGGTTATTTCTTCGATTCAATCTCCAGGAAGACTTATTTGATAAGAACCAAAATGCACTGGCTTTCTTCTTGAAGTAATGAATTCTTTATTCCTCAAAGTGTACAATGTGTACATTTGTGTAACTTTGGTAGAGGTAATTCCTGCTTCAGGTAGTTATTAGACTACACAGCATCTCAACTCCTTTTAACTCCCATATTATCAGACTGTAATATCATAGAGAAGAGCTTTACTGGATCTTAGAGTACATCTAGTCCAATTCCATCATTTTATGGATGGGGAAAGGCAGTCAAGAGAGATTGCATGAATTTTCCATAAAATGGCAACAACAGAATTAGAACTTAGGCCCTCTGATCTCAAATACAGCCCCATTCCCTCTATACTATGTTGCTTTATGATTCACTGGTTCACTTGTTAAAATGACAATAACTGAATTGACTATGCAGTATTCTGGGTATTTCAGCCATAAAGATAGCCTCTGGGCCTGAATTATCTAAGTAGAATTGTCTCCTTGATGAATAAATTCACATTGTATTTGTAGGGAACACCATTTGCATTTCAATGAACTTTTTAGACCTTTCTCAGGAAAAATTCCTATATAGAATTCAGCCTTCTGAATCTCCATGGCACTTCACCTTTAAGTATAATTTTCCTGAAAGTGACAGTGATGAGAACATATCACCTCACTAACTGCTGTAAAAAGAGAGCTTTTCCCCTACACACTCAGTAAGAGAGCATTGCTGAAGTATAACTCATAGAAAGAGGGGGAAGGGAAGCAGACTAAGACCATTTCGTGGAATTGCATTATATTGCTGATGCATGGAGAGATGCTACAGCATGTGAGATGAGTAGTTTATGCAACAGGGGTCTTTTAGACCACATTATAAATCTGGGTTAGCTCTGGTACAAAAGCCAAACCACTTTGTTTTCCAATACAGCATATGCCACATGTGCAGGCTTATATTACTTCTTCATAGGACCTTAATATTCTAAACAGACAAACACATTACATCAATCCAATCAATATATTCTGAAGCTCATGACCATCAAAATTATGGAAATGTATATCATACATCTTCAACATTCAGCTAAAATCAATAAAAATCCATTATCTAATATTTCAGCTTCTGTGCACAGGAAAAACCAATGCAAATACATCCCTACAAAGAAAAATTTTAATTCCCTTACATAATTACTAATTATTGATATTTACTTTCCAAAAACATGATACCTGGTGGACAATTACTGATAATTAAATGCATGGTGGATCAGTCTCTGAGGAAAAGATAATATTAAATTGTTATGTGGATGCAAGAATCCATCATAGATATACTCAGGCATGTTTATAAGTCTTGAATAGAATATGTTACAAGCAGGTGAAAAATGTGTTATATGTTGCTGTCTCCATTTCTTTTTCAGTTAATTTGATATAAAAAGGAGAAAATGTGCTATTGATAATAGTTAGCTTTTAACATAGTCCCTTTCAGGTTTGCAGAACACTTTATAAATATGATCTCATTTTACATTCGCAACAACTCTGGGAGGTATAGGTAATTCTCCCTAGTTTATTGATCAGGAAGACAGATGTTAAGTGATTTGAGCAGAGTGAATGTCTGAGGCTGCATTTGAACTCAGATCTTTCTGACTCCAGGTACATTAATAGTGTGTGCAATAAACAATCATTAATAACAATAATTGAATAACATACAGGATTTAGAGAGCTATAAAGATGATGGATAGATACATGGTACAATGGATAGTGTGTCAGGTCTGGAGTCAGGAAGATTTATTTCAAGTCATTTTATTCTGTTTGCCTCAGTTTCCTCATCTATAAAATGGTCTGGAAAAGGAAATGGCAAACCATTCCAGTCTCTCTGCCAAGAAAATCCCAAATGGGGTCACAAAACAATAGACACAATAGAAAAATGACTGAAAAATAACAAAAAGATGATTTAAAGGTTGGAAACTATTTAGAAAAAGATACTAGTAAAATTATATTAAATCTGAAGAAAAAAGGTCAAAGGCTAATTCGATTTAAACCTTTAAGGATGTGAGGAATTCACACCTAGAAATTAGTAATGAGTCATTGTCTAGTATTTTTAAATATTGAAAGAAAAGGGTCTTAAAGGTTGTGACCCATATAATTGAGTGACTAAAGGAAATTATTCTAACGCTTTTTTTTAATTTGCAAGGAAAAGGTTTTAAAATATTATGAATTTTTATTTGTTTATTGCTCCTATCTGAATTGTTAATGACATTACTAGATGGCTTCTCTTGAGATTTTTTCACTTAGAAGATTTTGTACAGGGCACTATATCTTCTCCCTCTCCCTGATTTTGTTCCAGAATCAAATGCCTTTATGATTAAATTGATAACATTAGCAAAGACCAACCCTTCATAAGTGATTCTCATTTCTCACATGAAATTATAGAAATATCTAAATCACCTTCTTCCTTCTATTACATGCATTTATCCATAGTGTATGCCTTTCATATCTGAAAGGATTTAAGTTCCAGAAATCTTAGCCAGAAGAAGTCTTAGAGTTTATCTAATTCTATCTATTCTTTAATATCCTGACAAATGGTAAGGGAAATCTGAATTTGACATAATACTCTATGATCAATTTTCTTTCATCACACTCTTTCATCACTAGAAGAATCTCCACCAGATAATCAACATCGGAAAAAACAAAATCTCATAAAAGACCATTTACCAATTTGTGGAAAATTTGTGTGTCTTAGAACAAAAAGGAAGTATCCTAAGAAGCTAGGTGGAATCAAGAAATCCTGAGTTCAGATTTTACTTGAGACACTGCCTGTGTGAAACAGGGCAAATCTCTTAACTTCTGACTTCCTGAATTTTCTAATCTGTAAAATAATAGAAAATTTTATAGCTAATTCCTAGTGTTTTTGTGAGGATCAAATGAAATAATTTTAATAAACTGCACCATGCCTGTTATAGATGCCATGTTACTACATAGCCCAATATTGGGAGGACTATTCAGTATAGTCATGATTGACCTTTCTAGAACACATTATATAAATCTGCTTATTTGATGCTTACAACAATCCTGTGAGGAATCCTGATTTTATTGGATCTCAGAAAAGACTAAATGATTTGCCCAGAATCACATAGCTTTTAAACAACTAGGAAAGATTCAGACCCAGCTCTTTTTTTTTTATTTTATTTGCAAAACATATGTATGGGTAATTCTTCAACATTAACCCTTACAAAGCTTTCTGTTACAAATTTTTCCTCCTTACTCCCCACCCCTCCCCTTGATGGCAGGATATCCACTACATGTTAATTATGTTAAAATACTTGACAAATCAAATATATGTATACATATTTCCACACTTATCATTGTTGTGCAAGAAAAATCGTATCTACAAGAAAGAAAGATCAGATAAAGGAAACACAATGCAAGCAAATCTCAATAGAGAGCATGAAAATGTTATGTTGTGGTCCACATTTCATATCCCTCTCTCTAGATGTATATGGCTTTCTTCAGTGAACAACTGGAACTGTTTTGAAACATTTCATTGTTGAAGAGAGCCATGTCCATCAGAATTGATCGTCATATAGTATTGTCATTGCCATGTATAATGATCTCCTGGTTCTGCTTATTTCACTTAGCATCAGTTCATGCAAGTCTCTCCAAGACTCTCTGAAATCGTCCTGCTAGTCGTTTCTTACAGAACAATAATATTCCATAACATTCATAAACCATAATTTGTTCAGCCACTCTCCAATTGATGGGCATCCATTCATTTTCCAGTTTCTAGCCACTACAAAAAGAGCTGCCACAAACATTCTTGCACATGTGGGGCCCTTTCCTTCCTTTATGATTTCTGCTGGCAAACCCATCTCTTTCTAACACTCCAAGTTCAGCACTTTACCTACTGTGCAATACTGCCTTTTAAGGTGAAAACATGATGCCTTTTTTGCAAATTAAATGAAAATATAAGCAAAATGTTTTTTTTATTTGAGATCTTCATAAGTATCTCCCCTTTTTAGAGCTGTACTGCCTTCAAGTCATGGCTATCTTTAAAAAATATTATTGACTTTATCAATATCAGTTTAAACTATTGTACATTTTGCAGAAAATAGATTTTTTTTAGTATAGTCTTTAGATTCTCTTTCCATTTTCATGGGAATGTATACTTATTAGGAAAAAATCCAATTCACATTTGTAACTAATATTAGATGCACTGGGAATGAATGTAAGTTTGATATTATGTAGAAAGATAGGCATGTGGCCTTATTTTTATTGTGAATATTTTCACCCTATTGGAAAATGGATAAAGGGCTTCCTTTTAACTCTGTAAACTCTATAAAAATGTAGATGTTGCACCTTTTTATGTCAGAATTCATAGGAACAGACTTTCTTTTAGCCTCTCAAACTTGGAAGCTTCCTCTCCTCCAAACCAGCATTTGGGGAAACCAATTTCAGCACAATTACCTCTTTCAATGATTTGTGTGGAGTGGAAACCTACTATTTGGGGGTTTTCATTATTTTTATAGTTTTATTTTGGTTTTATTTTCTCCCAGCTCCCAGGATTTATTCCTCAACCTTTTTTCCCTTGAATATTTTAGATCATACATCAACCATGAAAATAAGCATGGGCTCATGCATCCACTATCAACAAGAAATAAGAGATTGAAAAATCTGGCAGTGGGCATAAAAGAAATCAAATATAAGATGCTTCTCCTTCTACTTATTTGTCACATCAATTTAAGGTAAAACTGTTTGAGTTTGTTTACTCAGATGGATTCTCTTTGGATGAAGCTCCCCAATGGCAGAGGAATAGGATCAGACATCAGAAAACATCTTGTTAACATAATCAGTATGGAAAACATTGTGGAAGCAATAGAACAGTTACATTCACCACCAGGTAGAAATGGCATTACCTAAAATGTTTCAAGGAAAAGAATAGCAGCAGCTATCAATGATAGACATCACTCTTCCTACAAGTGTCATTTGGAAGCATTTACCTGTCTGTAAAGTGAATGTCAGAAGCCTTTGGGTTTTGAAAGGGCATGGCTACATCATCTCGGTCTCCTTGGAAGTTTTATTTAGATGAGGATTTTTATTGTGTATTTTCTAGAAAGACTAAACCACAGGAGAGCAACTGAGGAAACAAGAGGAAGCCATCTCATAATCTGTGTTGATACTTGGAACCTTTACTGATGAATCAATTGATCAATCAGCAAACATTTATTATGTGCCTACTACTGCCATAATTGTAATTCTAGTGACAGAAAGACAAAAGCCAAACAATCCCTACCTTTAAGGACTTTTAATTCTAATATTAGTTTTCATAATTGTTCAGTTATTTCACTCATATCTAATTCTTTGTGACTTCATTTGGGATTTTCTTGGTAAAGATACTGGAAAACTTGCCATTTCCTTCTTCCAGATGAGGAAACTGGGGGTTAAGTGATTTCCTAGAGTCACACAGCTAAGAAGTGTCTGACATCAGATATGAATTCAGGAAGATGAATCTTCCTGATTCTAGGTCCTGCACTCTATCCATTGTGCCATTTAGTTGCCCAATATGTGCATGTGTAGATACAAAAACAGACAGAAAGTGGAAGGTCAATTTGGCAAAGGAAATATTAAGAATGGAAGGGATCACAAAAAAACCTTAAGTAAAAGATGACTCTTGGGGACCTCAATAGGTAGAAGTGAGTAGGGAGGGTATTCCAGACATGCTGGACAGCCAACAAAGACACAGAAATGGGAGATAGAAGGCTTTTTAGGATGAACATCAAGAAAGCAAGTCTGGCTAAATCAGAATACATGAAGGTCATTAATGTGTAATAAAATTGAAAGGTCACTTGGCGCCAAGTTGTGAAGATCTTTAAATGCCATACAAAGGAGTTTATGTTTTATCCAAAAATCAATAAGAAACCAATGGTATGGGGAAGAAGGGGATAAAAAATGATCAGATCCTAAATCTCAGAAAAATCACTTTGGAAACTCTGTGGAGTATGAAGAATGGATTGCAAAGGAGAGAGACTTTTAGCAGGGACATTAGTAGGAAACTATTGGAATATTGAGAGCAAAAAGTGATGAGGGTTTAAACTAATGTGGTGCATTTGTGAGCGAAAAGGGGCCAGAGTAGTCACCTTCCCCACTGCCTCTATCGGACTATTATATGGTTAGAGAACTGGATCAGACTGTGACCAGCAAATGAACCAGCAGCCCAGGCCACAAACATTAAGCCTATGACCAGAAAAAAAAAAAAAACATTCTTTATTCTTTATTAGGTGTGTAGACACTGGCTAAATTTGACAGCTTTGGAATTAAGGTGTCTGGAAGGGTTTTAAGACTTTGATGTAACTCTGATGAGATACAGAATCCCTACCATGTCTCCACATGTAACTTTTCCAAAGTTTCACGAGGGGAAGAGAATTTGGATTTCTTTATTCTGTCACTCATATTCAGTTGAGACAAATTCTACTCTTTTTGAATTATAGCTCCAGGACAGTATATTCTCTTCTGATTTATGATTCCTAGGACACAATAAGTCCTGTCAAGAACAAGATGTAGCGAATCTCTTCTCTAGTGACCTATAGGAATCCATCTAGAATTGAGTCTATAGAACCATGGGCATATTCAGTTATACCCTCGTATAATCTGATTGTCCTTTGACACTTCCCTTAATCACTCCTTATTTAACAACATGATTATTCTCTATCCTAGGCATAGAGTTATATAAAAACTTAACTGACTGTAAGAAAATTTGCCTCCAGGGCCATCATCTAGAGAAGAAACTCCAGCCATTTATTATAACTATGCAACAGCAAAAATGCATAAATACCCATTGCTCTTTAAACATCTACCATTTTCAAGATTTTCTCCAAGCTCAATTATTTAACATGAAAAACTAAAAGTATGTGAAATTATTTTTTTCAATGGCTTAAGAAAGCACTATATACCAAAAATATTTCTTGGAGAGCTATAAATAAATAGAATAATCCTGTCCACAGATATAGGTATTTGTACTAGTTATTTCCATTAACACTTTAAAAGAACATTTTCTATCAATCCTGAATTACTCATTCTAATTGGTTTGGCTAAAAAACCATGGAGTAATTATGCTTGTTTTCTTTTGTTTTTATCTCTTTCTAATCATTTAAAGTAGTGTGTACTAAAAGGTTATCCAAAGGTACAAGTTGTCCAAAAGCTGGTGCATTTTGGTTTCATGTTTGAAGTAATGATAGAGACAAACCAGACATTTCCCCCTTGCTCTTAAAACAAAAGGATACAATAGTTTAAAGGCTAAGAGGTCACCATAAAATTTACCCAACTATTTCCCCAGGCCCTATAGAAATACCACCTGTTCTTGAAGTACTAGTTGTTACAATATGCATAAAAGCACTTAAATATTCAGGAAAATACAGATAAAGCAATTAAACACTGATTTACAGAAGAAAAATAATAGGTTTTTAAAAATAAGACGAGTGAAATTTGACAAGGGGGAAATATATCTGCAAAATTCTCATTAAACAACAATAGTTTAGAAACCCTTTGTTTCCTACATAGTTAGAATAAGAATTTTTTAAAAATTATCCTACAGAAAAATTAGAAATGGAATTTTCTTTCTTATTTGAAGCCTTAATTGGTACATATTTATTGTTTTCATTTGGCACTTTAAAATCACTTTGCTTTTTTCTCCTGTACCTACTGTATAGAAAGATACACACACACACACACACACACACACACACACACACACACACACAGAGGGACATGCATACATATTGGTAGCTGCCAGTCGAGGCAAGGCAAATCAAAGCCATATTGTGCTAATTGTCATGCGGACACTGAAATTGTTTCCTTGTTTTGCTTCCGATCATTGTCATATCTTGGAATTCTCAGCAATAGAGTGCTACATACTACAATAGTCTGGCCTATGGGGACCTTTCTGTCTGGGACAGTACCATTTTGTCCAGACAGGGAGAGACTGTTTTTGTTTTTCTTATTGACGTTATTATTCTCCAGGGCGAAAAATTTATTCATCCTACAACCCTTCACTGAGGATTCCTCTTGAACATTCACATTCCAGCTGCTGACTCCAAAGGACCTTCTGGCAACAATTATTCCAGGAGTAAAGCGTTATTGTGCCCCCCTCCTAAAGAGTGCTGCAGCCTGACAGCAAATGCTCTTCCAGCCAAAGCAGTTGTCGGTATATGAAGCACAGTTTGCTTGCAAGTGATGAACTAAATTCTTTGTTGGGAAGAGGCCGATCCATTTGAAGTACAAGCCCAGTTTAAAGCCACTGTTGATTTAAAAGAGCTTTAGAAGTTATTTGTAGCTCAGCAGTCCACAGTCCCTAATTAGTACTAGATATAAATGCACTCACTCTAACCACACAGTTAAATACTGTTGATGTGCATCAGGGGTCCAAGAAAGAAGAAATGCTATAGCACAACAAGAACTCTTGTTTAAATGAAGGATATTTCTCTGTAGAGATCATCTCAACAGATCAAAGCTCTCAGCTGTTTAACAAAATGAATTATTTCAGTGAAAGCTGAAATCTGGACATTCTCAGGAATGCATAAAACTTTTCAGCTTAGACAGTTAACTAGAATTTTCTTTACATATGTACACAGAAAAAATTTTAAAGTTCCTTTTTCCAGATTTTCTAAAAACTACCTAGGCAAGGGAAACTTTACTAGTTTTGTTGAATTAATTGTAAATCTACTACATATAACTTATTTTATAAGAGTAGGGTATTGAAGAAATGTTTTTTTTTTAATTTGTAAAGAAAATGCCTTACTACATGTGCTACAGGTTATGAAAATATGGGAAGAGTAGGTGGAACTGATCTTATTGTAGGCATCTAATTCATTACTAGTGTTTCCCTTCCCCTCCCTGGATTCTGGGATTATTTTAAAGTCTGTCTGGGTCTCTATGTAGAACTGGTTTAACCATTTTGAGTATACCTGTCAGTTAAGTCAAGCAATCCACTACTTCAGTATATTTAAAGAAAAAAATTACAAAGCAACTATGTATGTTGATGGCACTCTAATGTACTCGTGTATTCCCAAATGTCAGTTATATTTCATTTTGGAAATGGTTTTCCAGGTGGATATGTAACTTCATGTATTCTCTTTCTCTCAGCTCTCCCTCTTTACCCAATATAATTGGAGGAAGGCCTAGAGTATGCATGTTATATATAGGTTTTCAAGGACTTTTGGAAAGATGAAAAGAAGCAATGGATGCAAAGTTGAGAATTGGATGTGATCTGTACCAGTGGAGAAAATGTTCATATCACTGAAATCATTAATCTAGGATATTGAAATTTATTCTAGTTCAGTTTGTTTTTCATAAAGTTGAAAAATAACTAATAACTGCTAGCATTTACATAGCACTTTAAGGTTTGCAAAGTGCTTTACAAATATTATCTCATTTGGTTCTTGTGTCTCTGGGAAGTAGTCAAGGAAACTGAGATTGCAAAAAATAAAATGGTTTGGCAAGGTTGCACAGCTAGCATCTGAGGTGAATTTTCACTTGTCTTCCTAACTCTGTGCCCAATGTATTGTATCACCTATGTTGAATAAACACAATACAGCAGTGTTTTCAGACTTCTTCATGTAATGTTGCATATTGGTTGTTTTTTTCTTCCCACCACCAAAATATAAAAAGTCTAATCACCCCAGTAAGCATCATGAGGGCAAGAATTGCTTAATCTTTTTCTTTATGTAAACAATTCTGAGCACAATTCTTTGCATGCAGTTACTAATAAATTTGTATTCAATGGAAATAGAATTTATTTTGTAAATATAAAGTATTCAGATAATTTACCTAAGGTTTACATTTTTCCTCTTTCCCCCACCCTAGAAATGACTGCCTTGATAAACTATTTTAAAACTATAAATTCAAATACTTTCCACATAGCACTAAGTATGTTAAATCTCAAAGGTTTTATATATCACAAATGGTTCAGTATTTTTTCCCAAAAAAATTCCAAGTCAATTTATAAAGCCAACTGGAGTTAAAATATCCTATTCAATAGCAGTGTATTGTGATGCTGTTATTCTTATACATAAATAGATACAAAGAAAATATTAAGATAAAGTGCTGCAATATTATATAATTGCATGATAGTTGCTCAAAAATAGATTATAGTATCATAGAGCTCGAAGAGGTCTTAGATACCATCAAAAACTATGGAGGCAAGAGATAATGAATCATCTGAGGTCCTCCTATGTAATTAGCAAGACTGGGATTCTTGTCAATTTCTGTTTCAGAATCCCACTTTTCTCTCCACTGCATGTCCCATCTCCAAGGGAAGGAGATATTTTATTCCATTGATATATTAACAGATCTTGGCAGCATTGTCTACAATGACAAATGATTGATTAAAAATGTGAATCTTAGGTAAATTATCTGAATATTTTATAGAATCACTTTCATTTCCATTTAATATAAATTCATTAGTATATGTGTACAAAGAATTGTGCTCAGAATTGTTTATATAAAGACAAAAATTAAGCTATTTTTGCCCTCATGGTGCTTTCTAGGGTGCCACTTTTTATATTTTGCTGGTGAGAAGAAAAAGCAATCAAATATATGCAACATTACATGAAGAAATCTGAAACAAAAAAATTAATTACTGAATGGATCAGAAATATTCTTGTAGAGGTCACATCTCTATTTGTTTTTTTTAATTTAATTTTTTTCAAATTGTGAAGTTGACCAACACAAATAGGATGAAAATCTCCACATAGAAAGCAAAACAGCAATAAAGCAGGGAATGTGTATTATGAAAACTTGTGTTATCTTTAAAAATATGATAAATTCAGCATGTTATCTTCTACACTATTTTGCTTGTAATTGATTTCTATCCTCTCTTTCTTTGCATTAAAAAATTCTTTCAATGTCTTTATACTTCTTTTTCATTCTGGTAACTTGAGAACTTGCTTTATTATTTTCCTCTCTTTTTTCCCCCACCAAAAAAAAAGAAATAATAAAAAATAAATAAACTCATTGTACCAAATGTGCAAATAGAAGTAGAAAAAATCTTTAAGTTGTTTCCTAAAATATGTATCTTATTCTGCACCCTGACTTCACCATTTCATGTTAAGTGGAGGTAGTATATTTTATTATTTTGGAATTGCGGCTCATTATTGTATGGATTAGAATTCTTAAGTCTTTCAAAGATGCTTTTCTGTACACTGTTTTTGTTGTTGGAGACATTATTCTCCAGGTTCTTCTCACTTTACCTCTGCATCAATAAACATAGATTTTGCCAGTTTTCTTAGCAACTCTCCTTGTCATTTCTTATACAATTCTTGTTTTAAAGCCCTTTGGAATGGCACTGTCTTCTTGGTGGAGATGAAGGCATAGGGAAACTATGTGAAAAATGGAACAGAGTTTGTGAGACACAAGGGCTCTATTTGCTCTCAGTTAATTCTCCTCTGGGGGCCTTTCAAGATTGACTCTTCAAGCAAAAATCTTCTTCAAGGGTGAACATCAAATCACCTTCTATCTTCATGAAAGGATATAGAAGAGGTTAAGTCTATTTCAGGTTGCTGAAGGAAAAGATTTTAGGAAGACATGAGAAGAGTACCTGGTCCCAGCTTGGTACTCTCAAGATTTTGGGGAATGTCCCCTTGGGTGACATTAAGGACCTTCTCTCTAGGTTGACTGAGTAATCTTGCTCTCAGTAGCAGAGGTTCTTCACTCTGTATTATCTAGTATAAATTTTTTATGTATATCTTCTCTGGTGTCTATTTTGCTATGATTTAGATAAACGGCTTCCTTGTTATTTTCTACCTGTATTCATTGTGGAACAAATCTTAGGTGGGAAAAGGATGAAACTTTACTAACAGAGTTTGGGGCCTTCTTTTCCCCCCAAAGAAAATGTGATCAACAGGTAGCTCAAACTGATAATATCCCCTAGATGAGTAATATTTAAGGAAGCAGATAGTTGTTGTTCTACCACTGTATCTCCTCTCTTTGAGAACAATAGAATGATGGCTTCTGGTCCCCACATTCATCACATATATTAGGGAATAGCTTTTCTGTATGGATGTGTTTACATATTCACATTCAATCTGCTAGCCACTTATATAGGTAACCCAAAAGTCTTATTATAATTTTAAGTTATTAAAGCTTATGTATAAGTATAGGTATGTGTATCCACATTTTATATTTATCCATATATTATTGCATATTGTATATGCAAATATGTTTATATATATACACACATATATAATATAGATAAATATTCAAATAAAATGATATTACAAATATCTTAGTGTACTTTTCAGGTTTAATAACTTTTAATAGCTATATTTTAAAGTTTTAAAATGCACTAAGACTTTTGGGACAGTGTATATTCTAAACTTAAGCATCCCAAAAGAACTTTTTCGCATAAAAAGTATAATACAAAAGAGGATTATATATGAAAGTTAAATCTCCATTTCCATTTACTTTTAAAATATATTAAATTATGATACCATGTTGCTATTTTACATTGCTTTATGTCATATCACATTAACTTACATGTATACTTTGAGAACTATGCTTCTCTGTGCTTCCTTCTGTTTTCTTTTTAAATTTTATTTAAAATATTTCAATAATGAAGTGGAGCATGCATATTACTAATCCCTCATCTTCCCCTCTATCCCTTTAATTAAAAACCAAGAGGAGGAAAATCTTATGGCACATAGACATAGTGAACCAAAAAAAAAAAAAAAAAACCCAGAAAGTAGGTATGGCCGAAATTATTCCTTGAATCCATCTAATCTCTGTCAACAAATTTAGTGTTTAAATATGACTGAATATTGATATTACATGAGAAATTATGAAAGAAGTTATCCCAGAGAAATCTTTGTAGTGTTAACTAGTACAACACAAAATGTGTAGAACCAGAACAATCTATACAATGACAATATGGTCCCAAAGGTACTTCATTGTAAAATAATCTAGAGTAATATTTGGTCATTGTTTGACCAGAGTTCTTAAGTGTCTCAAGATGGTTGATCTTTACAATGCTCCTTTTCTGAAGTTGTATCTTTCATCCTTTCTTAAGAAATAATGATATTTCTTTACATGAAATATACATATTTTTCAATAATTTCCATTGAATGTGATATATTTCTTTTTTTATTAAAACTTTTTATTTGCAAAACATGCATGGGTAATTTTTCAACATTGACCCTTGCAAAGCTTTCTGTTACAAAATTTTCTCCTCTAGTCCCCACCCCTCCCCCAGATGACAGTAAGTCTACTACATGTTAATTATGTTAAAATAATTGACAAATTGAATATGTGTATACATATTTATACAGTTATCTTGATGTGCAAGAAAAGTAGGATCTATAAAAAAAATCTGAGAAGGGAAACATAATACAACAAAACATCAAAAGAGAGCATGAAAATGTTATGTTGTGGTCCACATTTCATATCCCTTTCTCTGGGTGTATATGGCTTTCTTCACCGAACAATTGGAACTGGTTTGAAACATTTCATTGTTGTTTTCAGATGATGAAATTAAAACTATTTCTAGTCACATGAAAAGGTGCTCTGAATCACTATTGATCAGAGAAATTCAAATTAAGACAACTCTGAGGTGCCACTACACACCTGTCAGATTGGCTAAAATGACAGGAAAAGATAATGATGAATGTTGGAGGGGATGTGGGAAGGCTGGGACACTAATGCATTGTTGGTGGAGCTGTGAACGGATACAGCCATTCTGGAGAGCAATTTGGAGCTATGCTCAAAAAGTTGTCAAACTGTGCATAACCTTTGACCCACCAGTGTTTCTATTGGGCTTATATCCCAAAGAGATCTTAGAAGAGGGAAAGGGACCCACATGTGCAAGAATGTTTGTGGCAGCCCTTTTTGTAGTGGCTACAAACTGGAAACTGAATGGATGCCCATCAATTGGAGAGTGGCTGGATAAATTATGGTATATGAATGTTATGGAATATTGTTCTGTAAGAAACGACCAACAGGAGGATTTCAGAGAGGCCTGGAGAGACTTGCATGAACTGATGCTGAGTGAAATCAGCAGAACCAGAAGATCATTATACACGGCAACAACAGTACTATATGACGATTAATTCTGATGAACATGGCTCTCTTCAACAATGAAATGCTTCAAACCACCCCCAATTGTTCACTGAAGAAAACCATATACACCCAGAGAGAGGGATGTGAAATGTGGACCACAACATAACATTCTCATACTCCTTGATTGATGTTTGCTTACATTGTGTTTCCTTTATCTGATATATCTTTTGTGTAGATAAGATTTTTCTTGTACAACAATGATAAGTTTGGAAATATGTATACATATATTTGATTTGCCAATATTTAACATAATTAACATGTAGTGGATATCCTGCCATCTAGGGAAGGGGTGGGGAGTTGGGGGGAAAATTTGCAACGGAAAGCTACGTAAGGGTTATTGTTGAAGAATTACCCACACATATGTTATGCAAATAAAATAAAATAAAATAATAAAAAAAAGAAAGAAATGACCAGCAGGATGATTTCAGAAAGGCCTGGAGAGACTTGCACGAACTGATACTGAGTGAAACAAGCAGAACCAGGAGATCATTATTCATGGCAACAACAATACTATATGATGATCAATTCTGATGGACATGGACATTTCTTCAACAATGAAATGCTTCAAACCACCTCCAATTGTTCACTGAAGAAAGCCATATACACCCAGAGAGAGGGATGTGAAATGTGGACCACAACATAACATTTTCATGCTCTCTATTTATGTTTGCTTGCATTGTGTTTCTTTCTCTGATCTTTCTTTCTTGTAGATATGATTTTTCTTGCACAAAAATGAGAAGTGTGGAAATATGTATACATATATTCTATTTGCCAAGTATTTTAGCATAATTAACATGTAGTGGATTTCCTGCCATCTAGGGGAGGGGTGGGGAGTAGGGGGGAAAATTTGTAACAGAAAACTTTGCAAGGGTTAATGTTGAAGAATTAGCCATACATATGTTTTGCAAATAAAAAGTTTTAATTAAAAAAAGAAAAAAAAGAACATTTCATTGTTAAAGAGAGCCATGTCCAACAGAATTGATCATCATATACTCTTGTTATTGCCATGTATAATGATCTCCTGGTTCTGCTCATTTCACTCCGCATCGAATGTGATATATTTCTACACAAAACTCTTGTTTTATATATGTTTTTACCATGTCAGATAAGAATGTGATTCATTTGATGTTTATTTACCCCATGCCTTTCTTCATGTTTGTATAATACTTTAAACATCTTAATTAGGTGAACTCCTTCATTCTCATGCCCATGTTTTTTACTCTTCTTTCTTCTCTACTTTGTAAAAGTTTCTTGCAACACAATTAATTT
Organism: Myrmecobius fasciatus; assembly: GCA_023553655.1. NCBI lineage: Eukaryota > Metazoa > Chordata > Mammalia > Dasyuromorphia > Myrmecobiidae > Myrmecobius > Myrmecobius fasciatus. The sequence goes on along the minus strand of JAJPUD010003557.1, from coordinate 68,302 downwards.
TTTCCAGTAAATATATATTTTTCTTATTTAATTCTCACAATAAACTTTGAAAACATTAAAGTTCTGAATTTTATACATGATTGATCTCTCCCTCCCCCTTGAAAATTTAGCATTATATTTTATAAAATCTGCTGCAATGATTCAAATAAATTTACCTTTCTAACTTTTATTGACATGTTTGTTATTCAAAGTTTTTATTCAGCTCTAGTCTTTTAAGTAAATATGTTTTAGATCTTCTCTATTCCAGAGATGTCAAATGAGAGACCATGGACTGCTTAAGGTCCAAACAAACCTGATTGAAATTTAATTGGGAAATATTTAACAAAATAAATATTTACAGAATAAAATAAATAAGAATATATTTTTTAAAAACTCAGTCATTATGTGGTGCATTTGGATTCTTATATACAGAGTACTAATGACTTTGTCCACTTGATTTTGGCACACTTGTCTACCTCTTTAAAAATTCATTTTTCCCCTTGAAAGATTACATTGGACTTGTAGGGGCAAATTATTCTTGCTAATAAGACTGTATCATTTGCCTTTCAGCATTTTTTATTCTAATATCTCCTAGTATCTCCTTACATGAGTAGAAACTCCCAGGTATTGTGTGACATTGACAAGTCGTTTCTTGATACCTGGTCTTATTTCTCCAAGGTGATTATACTATGTTTTCTATGATGCAAAAGCTCTGAATTGTGGTTATGATATTCATGAGACTTTTCTCAAATTATATATTCCCTTAACTATGATACTCCTTCACTTTAGACCTTTACTTCTCTCCCCTCTGGCATTTCTTTCGCCTTTGGAAAAGCTGAGTTCTCTTTCTTTTATTTTAAAGAAACTGAAATTCTAAGATGATCAAAATCCCCATGTTAAGCTTTGTCAGATAAAGAGAGTTTCAACACTAGACTGTGGAGTTGTGATTTTAAAAAACTTTTCTAATTTATTTATGTTAAGCTTTATCCAATTAATAGTTTCCTTTTCTCTTAAAAAAGTCTTTGAATATTGAGTTATTCATGATTTTTACCTTTATTAAAATCCAGGTAAAACTTCATGTCCTCGAGATAAAAGAACAAAATCTTGATTATTCCTTTGCTCTATTTTCCAGCAGCATTTATTATTCATTTATATTATTCTGCAGCTATTTGTATGTTATTTTGTAAGTATAAACTTGCATTTCTGACGAAGCCTGAGCATTTTTGTGCTACTTCTCAGATATGTCCAAGCACTGATGGAGAAAAGGTTGATCTAAGGCTTTAGCTCTGTATAAGTGGCAAAGCTGATATGAGCGTCTTGGAAAGAAGGAAATTACTTTGGAGAATAGAGCCACAATGAACTTCTCTTGCATGCTTGAAGCTCCCAGAATCTTTTTTTTTTGTCATACCATGTGTCTATATTTAGTCCCAAAGGGCATCTATCATCTATCACAGAGAAAAGATGTCTCCTTTCCAAAACTCGTGTACAAATTCTGCTCTCAGGTAGCATTCTCTCTGCCATTCCAGAGAAATATTTGAGTAACAACACTCAAAATTTCCAAGCTTAGCTAAAAACCTGTGTTACATACACATTCTCAATATTGTTCTTGTGTATTTATTTTCTACCTCTCCAACTAGACTTGAAGTCTCTGGAAATAGTGATTATGTAATAAAATTTTACAATTCCCTTCCCACAACTTTTTTGCATACTTTTGATAATTTAAGAGTCTGCAATTTTGTAGATGTGGGTATTCCATGTCCAAAACAGCTATCAGGGATATCCACCTCTATGTCTCAATATATGATATTTATGTGTTATTAAGATGGAAAGATTGATTATCCTCCAGCCAGCCTTCAGTCTGGCCTCATTGCCTTTATGGTTGCTGGTTCTCAAATGGAAGATACATCAGGCTCATCAGTTATTGGGATTTTCCAGGTTGGTACAATTGGCCAGGACTTGTACTTCCCTGTAATATCTTTTGGAAATCCAAGGTCTTCTACTGAATCATAATGAGACTTAAGAAGAGAACTTTAGTGAGTATGAATAAATATTGTGGCTTAACATGCCTTCAGCAAGCTAACCTCATTTATTAAGATTTGTCTTAGGGACATTTATTGGATATTGGTCCTATCAAAGACCTGAACCCAGAAGAAATGATGAAACATTTAATACAAGACAATGGAATTTATGAGTTGGTGCTTAAAAATAACAGTCCCAATAGTCCTCAAAACGTGAATGCACAAAACAGAATTTTACTTCTATATTTATAGTTGAGCAATAAAATCCTGTAAAGAAAGGTTTAGATACTGACATTTTCTTATTAAATATGGGAACCATGCAGACTCCCAAGCTGTAGCATTGTATATAGTAATGTTCACATAACAATAATTCTGTCAAAGGGCTCATAAACACGCTTCATGAAAATTAGAACCTTATATGGAAAGTTAAATTTACTTTATTTATGTAAATATACTTATAATCATAAGAGTATTCTATGATATGGGAGTGGCTCTGTTTTGGTCTTTTCAGTAGCAAAAACATTTATAATATTCTTACTTTAGCTTTTTTTTTAAGGAAAGTGAAAGTGACAAGTAAACATGGAAAAAGCAGGAGATATAATGCTCAGTGAAGTGATAACAAAAAGGGGAAAAGTCTCTTTTAGAGGATATATACAAACAATATCAAAATTATGGGCATTTAAAAAGAAAGAAAGGTTTGCCTATGGCATAGGGTGAGGGTTTCCCCCCATTGTTATTGTTCAGGGTTGAATAGCAATAAGATTTTAAACTGCAGTGCTTTATAATAGAATTAGGCTTCCTTGTATAATGAGGTTCATTATAATTGACATGCATAATTCCAATCATGTTCTATGTTGATTCAGCCCTTTGTTGTCAAGACAGTCTTTTCTGTGGACTGAACTAACCAAGGAACACTCAAAATACATTTAAAATATTTTGCAAGTCTTTTTTGCTTGTTTTTTTAAATTGATTTACTACAGACATTATACAGAAAATGTCTTTTCAAAAATATTATTGCATTACACAGATAGATCATTCAGGACACATATACATTTTTTAATTCTTAATGGTAAAAACAAGAGTACAAAGAGAATCTATGACATTATTTCATGTGCTATTCCTCTGGTTTATCCAAGCCAAATTAAAATGAGCAAATGGAAACAATAAAAATTTAGTTGAAAAATTATTGTATAATTAGTATTGTTTTCTAAAGCTGCCTCTTCTCTTCCCCACTTTTGCCTCTTTTTAAATCTATTCAGAAAAACAACTGGGGAGATTTGGGATCTATCCTTTGAAGAGAGAAGAAGAAAAATAATAAAATGGGATAATGAGAAACTAAGATAAATTGGGATTAAAACATCCTCATGGGATTGTGAACTCAAGTGAACATTAGTTTAAAATAGAATGGATTTAGAGCTAAAGGGCTTGGGTTCAAATCTTGCCTCTTTCACTTATTATATGACCTTAAACATGTTGCTTCTCTTATCCTCAGCTACTTCATTTATTAAATGAAGTGGTCATATGACAGGATCTCTAAGATCCATTTTGTAAGTTTGAGACTCCCAAGAGAAGGTGCACAGCTGTGTGAAGAAAGATGTACCATGGGAGCAGCTGTCTGCCATTGTCAGTTTTCTTCCCAGGCTATTTTTTTTAAATGTCAATACATTCCTTTGACCCTTGTGATTGAATGTTAGAGTGCTTGCAAATGGTTATAGAATTAGTAGAACCTAAGTGTGTTTATGAGAGCCCCTAGAATGCTTTAAGTGAATGAAGTAGGGTAGAGTATAAAAAAGCAGGATAGGGGGAAGCAGAGCATGTGCATGGAAAGTGAGAACAAAAATTGGGGGAGTGAAATGGAAGAAAAAAAAGGCATCTAAATGTGAAATCTCCAAGTGTATTCTGTGTTGGGTACATGAGGAATGGGTTCCACAGCTGCCTCTGCCTCTATAACCTGAATATGGAATTCCAATCCTGAGTCATGTGTCATTCTCTAAAGAAAGATATTAGCATTTTGAGAGTCCTGTAAATGTCTCAGTGCTGCAATTCAGAATGACAGTGATCATTTCAAGGAAAAGAGAATGCTCTTTGCCTGTGACATAAGGTGAGGAAAACCAATGGGGTCTATTAGCATCTGGGAATGAGTATGTATGAGTCTGACTCAAATCTTATGGCTCCCTGAAATACAAAACATCACTGAGTTCAAAACACTTCATCCACATGATAAACAAGTGTCTAATAACCAGCAAATTATTCTCCATGCTCTAGGATTATCCCTCTTCCATTCCTTCTTTCCTCCCCAGTTAGAGATGTGAATAATAATGAAAAACACAGTCTAATAATAAAGGTTCAATTATGCAGTGGTCATTCAATGGAATCAATCTCAAATAGAAACATATTTATTGATGGCATATTGACTTAGAATATCATTATCCATGCTGTATTGTATTCTTATTTATTTTGTTAAATATTTTCCAATTACATTTTAATCAGATTCCAACACCACTTGGGAGCTTTGGGGTCAGCAAGTCTGATATCTCTAATAGCTCACTAAGATATGATCATGAGTTCTTAAATTATGTATACACAGATACATTATGTGTCCAGTCATTTTCAGTCATGTCTGACTGTCATTACATTTGGTTTTTAATTATTGTTTTGTTTAGTTCTTTGGCAAAGATAATTGAGTAGTTTGCCATTTCTTTGTCTAGCTCATTTTACAGATGAGGAAACCAAGGAAAATAGGGTTAAGTGATTTGCTAAGGAGTTCACAGGTAGGAAGTGATTGAGGCCAAATTTGAAATCAGTTTTTAATTCAGTGCTCAATCATTGTGCTACCTAGCCTTAATGTTACATACAATGTTATATAAATATTATATATACAAATATATGTATATTTACACATACATATATACACATGTGTGTATGTATCTATGTGTACACATGTGTGTATATACATATGCATACATATATATCATAGTATATTTATATACATACATTTTATGCATATATATAATAAACTGAATAACCACCACCATCATCAACAATAGTAACAATAGCAAATCATATAAAAGAAAGGTTGAAATCTTATCCAAACACCATAGCTTTCAGCAATGCAAAAACAAAATAAGTAATAAATAATAAGCAAGTGAATAAATGTTATATTTTATATGTTTTCATATCTAAAATTGTCACTTTTGTACTTTTCTTTCTTTCATTATTTTGTAGTAATTATGGTTAATAGCAGATATTTCTGGTTCTACTGATTTCACACAAGTATGATCGTTTCATATTTTTTTATGTTTGCTTCTTGATGTTTTGCTTAATGTTTTTTATGTTTTAATGCTTGCTTAATATTTATAACTTTTATGGAACTATAATATTACCACTCATTTATATAACAAAAAGGCAGTATAATATGGTGTATCAAATGTTTGATTTGGAATAAAAGTAACTTAAACTCCTTGTCTCACATCCCTTCTTTAAATCTGATCTCTGGGAAAATTACTTAAGGTCACCAAGCTTCAAGTAATACCCAAAGCCCTACCTACTAATTTATGATCATCTAAGTGAAAGGAGACCCCCTGATTTTATATGAGTGTTTATATACACACATATACATGTATGGATGAATATAGGTGAAAATGTATATGCATGTGTCATATGTATATATGTATACACATAATTCAGTCATTGACAAGTTGTTGAATAAATATGCTATTTTCCCCAATTTTTGCTATTACAAATAAAAGTTGTAGTGCTGTTTTTGTTTTTTATTTTTTATTATATTTGAGGGATCATGTCCTATGGAATAGGTTCAGATAAAGTCCCATAAAATCATTAATCAGTCAAAAGGTATTTTCTAACATAACTGATTGTACATTGATATATTTAGTTTAAAAAATATTTGCCCCAGTATTTAATCACAACAACAATCAATCCTTCTTATGAACATTGGGCATTCTTATGTTTTTCATATTTTTCTAGTGTAATGGAAATACAATTATATATTAAAGTTATCTTGATTTGCATTTTATGTAGTTATGAACAATTTATGGCTCCTCTTTTATCTAAATAGTTGATATAACCATGACTTCTTTTCCAATAATGATGGAATATTATTAGTCAAATACTCATATATTAGTTCAAAACATATTTTGGTTATCAGATCTGGTATATTTGCTTCAAATATTTCTTCATGCTATTTATTTTATTATAATAATAAAGATCTTGCCTCTGCTGTGTCTTTTTTGACATTAAAATCATCACTTTTGCCTCCAAAAATTTATTCTGTTTGATTAATAAACTCCTCTCCAGAACTGAAAGAAATAAATTATTTTGTTTTATCTCATTTAAAAAATTTTTTTTTAAAACCCTAACTTAAATTACTGACACAATTAGAATTTGTTGTAGTATATAGCCAGTCTTTTTTTTTTTTGACCTGTAATCATTGAATTTTCATATCTCTTAAAAACATTGAATATTGATTTTATTTTCCCTCCTGACTTTTTTGAATATTGGTTTTTCAAGCACTAGTTTTTCTTCTATTAACAGATTGCACTATCTTTTCCATTCATTTTAATATAGGGTACATGAAGCATTCAAGGAGGACTATCACCTTTGGTGTGAGGGCTTGCTAAGCTCTTTTCAGGGCTGCTCATCCACCTTTGGTACCTAGCACTAGACTCTCACTTGTAACTAGCACAAGTAGCAGCCACAATTCTGTAAACCTCAATAGGCGGGTTAAACCATGATAAAAGCAAACATGGGAATTTGTGAGTTGGGGATTGTCTACCCCAAGTGCATGAAGACTTTCTCTAGAAGAATAGGCTAATGAGACCAATTTGTTCAAATGATCATGAAGGCAATTGAAGCAGGTGCTGTGGAGTGCTTAAAGCTTGATCAGAACACGAAGATGCCAAGGTCATCCACTGCATACTATGCCATCACCAGTCATCTTTACTTTTTTCTTGACACTGAACTTTGATGTTTGAAAGAGAGAATAAATTTGAACATTTTGTGCAACTCTGTCTCATTTAAATCCAATTCATGCAAGAGTCAAAAAATTTCCATGATGACATCGATCCTCTTTGAAAATGACGGACAAATAACATTTTACAATACTAAAAATTTTTATAATGATAACTTTAGAATAAATATGCTTTTATTCTGCTAATGCTAATAACTATTTGTTCATTTTAAAAATTAATTATTCTTGATATTCTTGTCTGTTTATTTTCCCACATTTTTATATCAAGTATATGTTAATATATATTTTTATTTTATATTATATGATTAAATATTACATATATTAATTTATATGATCTGAGCTCCCTTGAAGTGTTCTCCTCTTTAGTTTTGCCAAAATTTATAATATCAAAGATTATTGTTTTATTAATTTTTAATTCTGAGCTTACATTATTAGATGTCCTTAAATATAATAATTCAATACATAAAAAGAATTTAATAAAACATAATAAGAAGGTAATAAGAAGGAATTGAATAAATAAATGTCCTATTTCAGAGTGATCTTGGAACTTCTTTGGTCTTACATGTATTATTTTGCTTTCTTTTGTGTGCCTTATTAATATTGCTAACATTTCCAAACAATGTTGACTAATTGTGAAAGTAGACATCACTGTTTAACATTTGTTTTTGATAGAAATGATGCCATTGTTTTCTAATTTATAGAACATTAGTTTGTGTTTCCACACACATATATACCATACCCTCCTCCATGCATACAATTAAATAATGATTCTTTTGTTCAAAAATAATTATTATGTTTTATAAGAGGCTTTCTCTCCATGTAATAATATGATCAGTCTTCATTTTTATTCTTATTAATAAAACCCATTATATTACGTCTTTTCATCACTTTAAACCACTTTCATATTCTATTTGCAAATCATTTGGAGGTAATAAGTAATTGTTTTCTTATATTTATGTATTCTTGTCAGTATTTTATTAGATATTTTCTGTTACTATACATTATTGATATTAGACTAGAATTTTCTCTCACTTGTTTGATTTGTTTGGAGATTAATACCATAATTACATTATAGAAAGAAATAGGTTTCCAGTCCTTTTTATAAACATTTGAAATAGCCTAAGTAATAAAAGAATAACTAGTTATTTAAAAGATTTTTAGAATTCTCTTGCATCTACCTGGAACAGATGCCTTTTTTTTTCAGAGTAACTATTTGATGGTTTGTTTTTTTTTTTCATTCTGAAAAAGACTATAGGTAGTTCGTTATTAATTTTGCTATTTCATTCTTTAATTAAAAATTCCTTTTACTTGTATAAGTTTATTGGCCTACAATCTTGAATAATAATGATTTATTTTATCCTTATTGTGATTTTTCCTCTCTAATCAAATTTTGGTGATTTAAGTTTCTTCCAGATTTTAAAAATTAAGCTTATTAATTATTTGCCAATTTTTTCTAACCCTTTTAGGGGAAATTTATCTTTTATTTTTTGCTTGGGTATGGGACCCCGCTGAGAGGGAGTACCAAGGCCACCTTGTCCTATGGTGAACAATAAGTTTTTTGCCACGTTTCAGAAAAGCCCTTGTTGAGCAAGGAGCACTGGTGCATGGCATGGGAATAGGTTGAGCCTAAGGGTCACAGCTAGTTGCTCTTGAGCGGGGATGCCTTGACAAACCTCTTGCCTGTGAGCAGGTTGCTGACGTGGCTGGGTCAGCTCTCCTCCCATTGGCAGATACCATCCATATGCAATGCTCACAAGCTGCTTCTCTGAATGGTGATTGGGGATTGCCTACTGTTCACCTCTGATCATGCTTGCAAAACTATATATCAACAAGATTGTGCTGCATAATAAACTGGAGCTCTTTTCACACCCTATGAGTTCCCCTGCCTCATTCATCTTGCCTCAGATCAAAGGGCTCATATAAGGTAAGCTCTTAAAAGATGGCTGCAACAATTTTTTAGTTGGTTGAATTATTTTCTTATTTTCAAATATATTGATATCTGTTCTAATCTTGGTTATTCTATTTTCTTTTGTTTGACTGTTTTGTTGATTTTCTATTTTTTGAGGTTAAATTCAATTCATTAATTCTATGTCTCTCCTAATTTATATAGATGTAGAACTTTGCTTTCATTCTATAGATTTTGAAATGTGGCTTATATAATACCAAGATAAAACCTTTGACCCCCAGGGAATATAGTCACAGAGCTTCCAGATGCTCTTGAAAACTTCAGCACTTAATCTAAGTGATGAACTTGCATTTTAGGATACTGACAGACTGGAAAGAATGACTGCTGAGCTCCTTAGAGACCTCTGAAAGTCATGGAGAAAAGGAGAAGAAATGTATGATGAGAAAAGGGCAAATGTCTTGATTTTCTAAAATAAGAAGAAATCAGAATTTATAATCTATGGGCCATTCAAATTCTGGAACATATTGTAGAACATATTCTTAGGGAGACAGCAGGCAAACAGCTGGAAGCTCCTCTACTTTCCTGAAAGGGAGGAAAATTTTAATTCTGGACATTGACCCTTCAGAAAATGTCCCAGCTGAAAATGGCTATAGTTTGTCTAACTGACAGACTTTTGATCCTCTTTGACTTTTGAAAAGAATGCTGCAAAGTCATTAAACAATGTGTCGTAAACAACTAGAAAATGACATGGTGATTACAGATACACAACATGACTTCATTTAAAAGAGGTTGTGCCCTATGCTGAAAGGGCTATAAAGTGTGCATACTCTTTGATCCATCAATACCATTACTAGGTTTGTATCCCAAAGAATTTTTTTTTAAAAAGAATAAGAACATATTTTTCCAAAAATATTTATAGCAACTCTTAATGTAGTGGCAAATAATTAGAAATTGAGGAGGTGCTCATCAATTGAGGAGTGGTTGAATAAACTGTGGTATATGATTGTAATAGAATATTACTATATTATAGGAAATGGTGAGCAAGCTGATTTGTAAAAAGACTTCATATGAACTGATGAAAAGTGAAGTAAACAGAAACAAGAGAACACTGTAATAGCAGTACTGCACAATGATCAACTGTTGATCACATCTTGAAAAATGTTATGTGCCTCCACAGAAAGAACTGATGGAGTTTGAATGCAGATTGAAGCACACTATTGTTTTCGCTTTTTTATGGTTTCTTTTTTTTCCTTTGGATCTATGTCATCTTTCACAATATGCCTGCTATAATATATTTTTGCATGATTTAGCATGTATAGCCTATATCAAGTAGGATAAGGGAGGGAGGAAGAAAATTTGGATTTCAAAATTTAAAAAAGAATACTAAAATTGTCTTTACATGTAATTGGGGGAAAAGCAAAATATAAAAAAAATATATAAATATAACTATTCCTAACTTTGAGATTAAAAAAAGAGGTTATTCAGTGTAACCTCATTTCCTTTTTTTGAATAGAATTATTATATTGGTAGACTAGGTTAATATTGTAGATATAATTAATCAAGATGCTATCATGCTTGTGGAGAAAAAAAGAGAAATGTGCTAAACAGTAGTAGAATCAAGAGCTGTTTTAATGATGGGTCATGAAATAGTTATCTATAGTTCATTATCAACTAAAGAGAGGTCTGTAGTAGGCTTGCCCAAGGAATCTCTTTAACATTTTTATCAATACCTTAGATAATTACATAATCACAGAATTTTCATATAGGATGGGATCTCAGTAACCAAATATTCTAACCTATATTCTATATTCTTCACATAATCCTCCTGCATCGTATCTTCTAATCAGTTATATAGTCTGATTGAAAACCTCTAATGAAAGAGAATCCAATACTTCCCAAGTTAGTCCATCCTACTTTGTTATAACTTTAATTACTAGGAAGTTTTTCTTTACATCAGATTGAAATTTTTCTTTTTGAAAATTCTACCCATTGTTTCTAATTCTTCTATCTGGTTAAATACAAGTCTGTTCAGGTGATTAAAAAGTTAATAGGCACAATAACACAGTAGATGACAGAATCACAATAGAAAATTTCCATGACTAGAAATACAAGGACAAATGTAATGGCTGAATGTAATAGAAACAAATGTAAAACTTTACATTAGAACTACAAAAAAATCAACTTCAAAAGTTTAAGATAGGAGAGAGAGCCCTGAATAGGCACTGAAGATAATATATAGGGATTTAGCAAAGTGCGGTCTCAATAGGAATAAATAGCATGATAACACATGATACCACAGTAAGAAAGGTTAATGGAATATAAAGCTTCATAAGAAAGGTATAGGGCCTAGAACTAGAAAGAAGTAATACTTTGACTGAACTCAGTCTTGGTCAGGTCAGTTTTGAATGTTGTGGTTCATTTCTAGTACTAGATTTTAGGAAAAACATTGACATCTAGAACATTCAGAACTAAACAGCTATAATGATGAAGGGTCTCAGTTCTTGCCATATAAATATTAGGCAAAAAATTGATGCCATTTATTTTGGAGAAGAAAAGACAGAGGGAGGGTGTTATCAAGTATGTGATGTTAACAAATCAGCAAACAATTATTTTAAAGTACTTAATATGTGATAGGAACTTTGCTAAGTATTAGGAAGAAGAGCAAAAAGTTATTTCCCTCAAGGAGAATATATACTTGAATAGGAGAAATAATATATAAACAACTAGGTACAGACAAGATACATATAGGGAGTAGATGAAGATAATCTGAGAGGGGAGGGAATTAGCAGCTGGGAGTGGGTCTTAGGGAAAGTATCTTTTAGTGAATGGGATTTGAGCTGTGTTGAAGGAAACCAGAGAAATAAAGTAGAAATATGGATCCAGAATATTCTAAACATGGGTTATAGTCTGTTCAAAGGCATGTCAAGCATACTTGGGCCATAATAAAATAGAATATAGATAATGTTAGTATGTAGGTGTTTCTTTTTTAAGTCAACATGTAGCCCAACAGGATTCTTTTATATGGTTTATTGCACACATTTCTATTTGAGTTTGGTAACACTGGTGAAGAATACATTGAGGCATAAGAAGTATATAAGTTCTAAGAAATCTAGAAAAGGTAGGAAAAAAGATGGTAACAGTATTAAATCGCAACAGAGAACTTTGTATGTGATCTGTGAGGTGATAAGGAAGCACTGGAGTTAATTGAGCTACATGGAAAAGGAATTAGAATTATTCTCAGCTTCTAAGAACAGTATGAGGAAAAATGAGCAAAAGCGGAAAAGAAACAAATTTAGGTATGAAGTAAGAAGTTTTTTCACAACTGAAACCATCTTTTTTTTTTTTTTGCTGATCTTAGAGATCACAGTTTTAAAACAAAGGAGCAAAGGGGAAGGAGGGAGGCAGAGCCAAGATGGCTGAGAGAAGTCAGGACTTTACCTGAGGTCTCCCAGTTTCCCATTAAATCAATGCTAGATCAAACCTCTGAACAGATCTTGGAGTGATAGAACCCATAAATATTCAGAGTGAAACAATTTTCTAGCTTTAGTTCTCTTGGAAGGGCTTCAGGCAAGGTCTGTCTTATGTGAGCAGGGGGAACACAGCCCAAAATAGGTGTAGCAGAAGAAATCTAGCAGAAGGCTCTAGCCAAAGCACAGATAAGCAGCATTGTACCAACCCAAGTACAAAAGGCAAATTGTGAATCCCTGAATGTTGGCATAGGCCAGGCCAACCCAGCACATTGAGAAAACCAGCACAATGGGAAAGCCAGCAAGGAAAGTCAGTGAGAAGCAAAAAAAAAAAAAAAAAAAAAAAAGCTTGGGATCATCCCCCTATGCTCTGGGAGCAGAGCTCAACTTTTTTCTTCTAAACATATTTCCACATTTATCATGCTGCACAAGAAAAATCTGATCAAAATGGGAAAAAAAATGAGAAAGAAAAAAAAGCAAGCAAACAACAAAAAAAGGTGAAAATACTATGTTGTGATCCACATTAAGTCCCTATAGTGCTCTCTCTGGATATAGAGGACTCTCTCCATCACAAGTCTATTGAAATGGGCCTGAACCACCTCATTATTGAAAAGAGCTAAGTCCATCACAGTTGATCATCATATAATCTTCTTGTTATTGTGTACAAGTTTTCTTGGTTCTGCTCACTTCACTCAGCATCAGTTCATGCAAGTCACTCCAGGCCTCTCTGAAATCATCCTGCTGGTCGTTTCTTATAAAATAATCACATTCATATATCATAGCTTCATTTCCCTACAATAATAGCCATTTCCCAAATGATGGGCATCCACTGAGTTTCCATTTCCTTGCCACTACAAAAAAAACTGTTACAGAGATTCTTGCACCTGTGAGTCCTTTTCCCTTTTTTGTGATCTCTTTGGAATAAAGGCTCAGTAAAGGCAATGCTAGATCAAATGGCATGCATAGCTTGCTAACCCTTCAGGATAGTTCCACATTGCAGAGCTCAACTTTTTAAAATGAGCAAAAAAGCAAAAAGAGCCTGTGAGACAGGGAAGATCAGAACAAAAACCCAGAAGAGGACAGCAAGGGGAAAATGCCTGTATATAAAGCCTTAAAGAAGGATATGAAGAGCTCTCAAGTTCAAAAAAGGTTCTCTTGGAAGAACTCAAAAAGGATTTTTAAAAATCAAGTAAAAAAATAAAAGAAAAATGGGGAAAGAAATGAAAGCTATACAGGAGAATCATAAAAGCTGGGAAGAGGGGAGGGGGAGCCAACAGCTTGAAAAAGGATACATAGAAATTGATGGAAGAAAACAACTTGTTAAAAATAGACTTGGCAAAATGAAAATATATATATATATATATATATATATATATATATATATATACTGAAGAAAACAACTCCTTAAAAATAGACTTGGCAAAATGGTGTGTGTGTGTGGGGGGGAATCCACTGACCAAAACAATTTCTTTAAAAATACAATTAATTAGATAAAGGGTCAAAGGATATGAACAGACAATTTTCAGATGAAGAAATTAAAACCATTTCTAGTCATATGAAAAGTTGCTCCAAATCACTATTGATCAGAGAAATGCAAATGAAGACAACTCTGAGGTACCACTACACACCTGTCAAATTGGCTAAAATGACAGAAAAAGATAATGAATGTTGGAGGGGATGTGGGAAAGCTGGGACACTGACACATTGCTGGTGGAACTGTGAACGGATCCAACCATTCTGGAGAGCAATTTGGAGCTATGCTCAAAAAGTTATCAAACTGTGCATACCCTTTGACCCAGCAGTGTTTCTACTGGGCTTATATCCCAAAGAGATCTTAGAGGAGGGAAAGGGAACCACATGTGTAAGAATGTTTGTGGCAGCCCTTTCTGTAGTAGCTAGAAACTGGAAACTGAATGGATGCCCATCAATTGGAGAATGGCTGAATAAATTATGGTATATGAATGTCATGGAATATTATTGTTCTGTAAGAAACAACCACCAGGAGGATTTCAGAGAGGCCTGGAGAGACTTGCATGAATTGATGCTGAGTGAAACGAGCAGAACCAGGAGATCAATATACACGGCAACAATAATACTATATGATGATCAATTCTGATGGACATGGCTCTCTTCAACAATAAAATGTCTCAAACCAGTTCCAATTGTACAGTGAAGAAAGCCATATACATACAGAGAGAGGGATATGAAATGTGGACCACAACATATCATTTCCATGATCTCTATCGATGATTGCTTGCATTGGGTTTCCTTTCTCAGATTTTTTTTTCATGTAGATCCGATTGTTCTTGCACAGCAAGATAAGTATGGAAATATGTATACATATAGTCGACTTATCAAGTATTTTAATATAATTAACATGTAGTGGATTTCTTGCCATCTAGGGGAGGGGAGGGGAATTGGGGGGAAAATTTGTAACAGAAAGCTTTGTAAGGATCAATGTTGAGGAACTACCCATACATATTTTAGGCAAATAAAAAGCTTTAATAAATAAATAAATAAAAATACAATTGGTTGAATGGAAAAGAAAATAGAAAAGCTAACTGAAGAAAATAAATCATTAAAAATTAGAATTGGACACATGGAAGCAAATGATTCAACCAGACATCAAGAATCAGTTAAACAAAATTTTTTAAAAATTGGAAAAATAGAAGAAAATGTAAAATACCTCCCTGGAAAAAACAACTGATCTGGGAAATTGATCCAGGAGAGACAATCTAAAAATTATTGGACTATATGAAAACCATGATGAAAAAAAGAGTATAGACAACATCTTTCGAGAAATCATCTAGGAAAACTGCCCTGATATCCTAGAACCAAAGGGTAAAATAGTCATTGAAAGAATCCACTAATCACTCCTGAAAAAAAACTTCAAAATGAAAATTCCATAGAATATTGTAGCTAAATTCCAAAATTTTCACATCAAGGAGAAAATACCACAAACAGCCAAAAAGAAACAATTCACATAGTGAAGAACCACAATCAGAATTACCCATGACTTAGAAGCTTTCACATTAAAGAGATGAGAAGAAGGAACCGTGAAGTTAAAGGAGTAAATTACATCATATGAAGAGGTGCAAAAGACCTATTAGTAGAGGGGAAAGGGAAGGGAATTAACATTGTTTGAACCTCAATCTCATTGGATTTGGCTTAAAGAGAGAATAATATAAGAGAATAATAATAAATAAATAAATAATATATCATATGTATAATATATTATGTATATGTGTGCATATATATATATGTTTGGTATAGAAGTTTGTCTCACCCTCTAGGGAAGTAGAAAAGTTAAAAAAAGAAAGAAAAAGAAAGATGGGAAGCTGATCAAAGAGAGGGCAGAAGTAGAAGGGGTAAAGGGTGAGGAAAGGGGAGGGACTGATGAAAGGGAGGACAAATTGAAGGAGGTGGAGGTCAGAAGCAAAACAGTGGTGAGGAGGGAAAGGGTGAAAGGAGAGAGAAAAGTGTAAATGGGAAAAAAATAAAGTTAATAATCATAACTGTGAGTATGAATGTGATGAATTCTCCCATTAAAAGGAAGTGGATAGAATAGCAGATTAAAAACCAGAATCCTACAATATGGTGTTTATAAGAAACACATTTGAAGCAAAGAGATACACACAGACTAAAGATAAAAGGTTGGAGCAGAATATATTTTGCTTTACCTGAAGTTAAAAAAAAATGCAGAAGTAGCAATTTCAGTTGAAAAGAAACCTGTTGTCACCAGACAAAGAGGAGGAGAGAGAGTTTTCCAGAAATGGATGACCACATAAGAAATTATCTTATGTTTAGAGATGGTGGAATAGCATCTTTGTGGAACAGCAAGGTCACTATATAGTAGGAAGTAAGATAAAAGAAAATTGGAAAGATAGGGGCTAGGTTAATAAGAACTTTGAATGTGAAACAGGATTTAGATTTTGATTTTAGAAACAATAGGGAATCCTGGAGTTTATTGAGTGGAGAGTGGTAGTGGTGTTCCCACAGTCAGACTTTAGGAAAATGACTTTGTTGATGGAATGAAGGATATGTGAGAGTGGGAAGGACAGGAATTTGGACAAAAGATCTTGATGAGCATCCACTAAAGGAGACTGAGAAGTGATCAGATAGATAAGAGGAAAACTAGGAAATATCCAGGAGAAGAGGGTGATTTCCATAAGTATCAAAAGCTGCAGAAAAATCAAGAAGCATAACATTAGAGAAAAGTCCATTAATTATCATCTTAAAAGAGAATTTTTTTGGCCTTATTCTTTTGCCTTATTCTAGTTTAAATATAATTCTCCTGTCACATAAATTAAAAAACAAAACAACAACAACAACTATTCAGGTGCCAGCAGTATTTTTTAAGACTATCAGATGAGTTATAAATTTGCATTTATGGACAGAGTTTCCATTGCAGAAATTTCCCTTATGAACATAGTGATAAAACCACAGGCCCAGAAATGCCTTTTCTAGGGGATTTCTTAAACTGGAATTATTTTTTGTATATGATAGCAACAGTTCTTTAGGGTACTGCTTTTGCTTTCTCCTAGATTTGTTCTTCCTCTTTCTCTGAAATACTTTGTATACATTTAGTTATTTAACTAATACAATGTTCACAATATTTGAACAATTGTTATACCTTGGTTGTTTTAAGTATTACCTTTTTTGGCTAGGAAGATTGTTATTTGAAGACTTTTTAAAGTGGCATTGTATCTCTGTAAATTTTCTAAAAACTATCCCCCCCTGAAAAAATTTTCTCTCCTGTCTTGATAAAATATATTGATTTTTTTTTGCTAGGTGGATATCTCTGGGTTTATTGCATATGATTCCTTTTTTAAAAAAATTCTTAATAGTATTTTATTTCTTTAGATACATGTACAGATAGTTTTCAGCATTCATTTTTGTAAGTCTTCATGTTCCAAATTTTTCTCCCTCCTTCCCTTATTTCCTTCTTCCCAAGATAGTAAGCAATCTGATATATGTTAAATATGTACAATGCTTTTAAACATAATTCTATATTTGTCATGTGGTGCTAGAAAAATCATACCAAAAGGGAGAAAACTATGAGAAAGAAAAAACAAAGACACAAAAGGTGAAAAAATTGTGATTTGATCCATATTTAGTTTACATTGTTTTCTCTCTGAATGCGAAAGGCATTTTCCAGCCCAAGTCTATTGGAATTTTCATGAATCACCACATTGCTGATGTCATCACCAAGTCATCATAGCTGATCATCACATAATCTTGCTGAAACTATATAGAATGTTCTACTGGTTCTGCTCACTTCACTAAGCATCAGTTCATGTCTTTCCAGGCTTTTCTGAAATCAGCCTGCTCCTCATTTCTTATAGAATAAAACTATTCTATTACATTCATATACCATAACTTATTCAGCTATTCCTCAACTTATGGGCACCTACTCAATTTCCAATTCCTTGCCACTACCAAAAGAATATTTCATATTATTCTTAAATTTGTAAATATCAATCTTTTCTTGTCTTCCTTGAAATAATATATTGTAGTCTAAGTATTATTTCTTAAGCAGTGATTTTAATTCTTTTTCTGACAGCTTATAGTATTTTTTTCTTATTTTGTAAGCTTGGAATTTGTGATATAATTACATATGTTAAAAATTTTGTTTTCTTTTTGGATATTCAGTGGATTAGTTTTATTTATAGTTTACCAGTTCTGTATAATTTTATTTGAAATGCTGATATCTAAATTTATTTTGATTTTTCATGTTCACTGAAACATGTGATCCTAAATTTGCTGCACTAAGATAGATCTTCTAGGTCAACCAGTTCAATAAATCAGTTCAAGAAGAAACAATGATTTATTAAGCACCCAGTTTTATGCCACATATAGTAGTTTATTTTAAGAATAGACATAAAATTTAAAAGTGAAACAATACCTTTCCTAAAAGAACTCACATTCCACTGAGAATAGTGGTATTTTCACAAATAAGTTTGCACACACACACATATATACACATACATAGAATAAATGGATGATAATTAGAGGGAGCTTTAAAAATTTGGGAAAATATGGAAAAACCTCTTGAAAGAGTTGACATTTGACTTGATCTTTGAAAAAAAAAAAACTTGGGATATAAAAAGGTGGACAGCATTCCCAGAATGGAAGAAGCCTGGGGAAAAGCATGAAGATATAAGTTGGAAGGTAGTTTATTGGGAAGAACAAATAGTACAATTTGGCTCTAGAGTACGTTAAGCACAGGAATGCTAATTGTGACAGCATCCTTTACTTCTTGTCCACTGATCTTACTTCCACCTAAACTCTACAGTCATAATTCAGGAAAGGGGCCAGAGATCCCTACCAATTAACTGCCAACATCAAAGCAGAAGAACTAGCAACAAGGGACTTTGGGGGAGAGGCAGCCAGTCCAATTAAACCAACACAAATACTTTTACTACCATGTTCTCTGAGAACATGAAAACAGTCCAGGATTCTGAATACAATAGCCTTGGGTATAGCAATGTTTTGAACCCACAACCCTCAAACCTTCTATGGAGATAAAGCCTGGCAATGTCTCCTATAGATGCTACAGCCATATCCCCTGAAATTCCAGAAAGGAAAGTTTTCCCCACCAATATCCTTGGCACTGTCAAATAATTCAGCATCAAAAACTGATATTGAGTAAATCAAAATGATATTAATTAAGAAACATTGCCATCTGTTTTACTTTTGCATCCAAAGGACCATGAAACCATTCCATGTGACTGGTAGCTGAAAACTTATATACTGTCTCCTACATAAGAATACAAGTTCTTTTAGAGCAGAGAATATCTTAGTTTTCTATTTGTAATCCAAGTATTTATCACAATATTTTATACGTAGTGATTACTTAATAAATGCCATTTTCATTCATTCATTTGTAGAGTACACATAAAAATTGCCATAATGTGTTATCTGACTAGAAAAATAAGTTAAATCCAGATTGTGAAGGACAACAAATGTCAAATGGAAGAGTTTTTATTTTATATTAGGGAAAATGGGGAGCATCTGAAACTTCTAAAGTAGCAAATGAAAGTGGCTATTTTTGTGATTAAGAATATTAGTTTGGCTGAATAGATGCCCATCAATTGGAGAATGGCTGAATAAATTATGGTATATGAATGTTATGGAATATTATTGCTCTGTAAGAAACAACCAGCAGGAGGATTTCAGAGAGTCCTGGAGAGACTTGCATGAACTGATGCTGAGTGAAATGAGCAGAACCAGGAGATCAATATACACGGCAACAATAATACTATATGATGATCAATTCTGATGGACATGGCTCTCTTCAACAATGAAATGTTTCAAACCATTTCCAATTATTCACTGAAGAAAGCCATATACACCCAGAGAGAGGGATGTGAAATGTGGACCACAACATAACATTCTCATACTCTCGATTGATGTGTGCTTACATTGTGTTTCCTTTATATGATTTTTCTTTCGTGTAGATACAATTTTTCTTGAACAACAACAAGTGTGGAAATATGCATAAATATATTCGATTTGTCAAGTATTTTAACATAATTAACATGTAGTGGATTTCCTGCCATCTAGGGGAGGGGTGGGGAGTAGAGGGGAAACATTTGTAACAGAAAGCTATGTAAGGATTAATGTTGAAGAATTACCCATACATATGTTTTGCAAATAAAATAAAATTTAAAAAAAAAACTTTTAGTTAGATGAAAGTTCTTGCCTACCTCCATGGAGTCCTCAGAAAGTCTCTTGGTGTGTAATTTCCTTCTAGGCTTTAAAAGGAAGTGACTTCATAAAGTTTATAACTAGATTTCTCTTCATCCTGAAGAGGCCATCTTTCCTGAAGCTGTCTGATACCAAATCTATTGGTATTTTCACTATGTAATGGAGAAATGAAATTACTTGTTTAACATCACACAGAAGTTTAATGGTAAATCTGGCACTAAGACCAAGGCAATATGCTGTAGTGAAAAGAAGGCTGACTTGGGACAGATAAACAGCTCAGATAAACAAAGTTCAAATTCTGGCTCTGTAACTTATTTGTGTGGCCTGAGCTGAGCCATGGAATTTCTGTTTCTCAGTTTCTACATCTGTAAAATGAGGTGTTTGTATTATATGACATTTCACATCCCTCCCATCTTTAAATCTGTGATGCTTTATCTCTTTGCATGCCATGATGTTGCTTTTAAAACAAAGAATACATATGAAAGATGTAAAAGAAACAACAAAAATTAAAATATTCTAATTATTCCAAGAATCAAATCAATAAATAGCCTAAAACACAAAATAAAATATTATTTTGGCAGTTACATTGGAGATGAATTGAAGAAGGGAGAATCTGGATATAGGCAGAATTAAGGGACATTGCAATAGCAAATGGTGAGAAAGATGAGAGTCTTCACAGAGACAATTGTAATGTGTCCTGAGAAGTAATAGATTGAAAGATATTGAGCTGAAATCAACAAGATAAGGCAAATTATGAAGAATGAGAGAGTAAAAATTCAAGTATGACTCTTCAGTTGTGAAACTAAGCAATTGCAATGATGGTATCCCTGGCAAAAATAGGTCTTTTTTCAATAATTTGGATAATTCTGTGATTTTTTGAGCCTATAGTTACAGCTGGTCTGCTTTCTATACAATTCTATTTTCCACTGAAATGTCAGCTACTTTGCTTTGATGAACATTTTGATGTTTTATTATATTTTCACATATTAGTCATTTACTTCATTAATTCCCCTCTTTTTGAACTCAATTCTCAATTTGAAGAAAACACTTAAAGAAATTAATACATATGCAATATCAATCTTAATGTATACTTTTGGAACTGTAAAATGGGCCATAATACATTTAGAATGTATCTTAACCAAAATCAGTACAATATTAATGAAACAAAATCTTCTGGTATAGCTGTAGAAAGATGAATTATTAACTGGGCAAAAGTTACAGAAATAAAGGAAGACTGAAAATATGTGCCATTTTACATGTCATTGGATTTTCAAATGTAAGTGAAAGTGATTTGTCCTCTTAGTAAATGCACTATTTTGTTGAGATCCAAGAATGTAACCAAAAGGTCTTCCATGGGTGAAGTTCACATGAAATGAACCAGAAATATTTCAGGAAAGAAATATGGAAAGGGAGCTGAGTCATACATAGTTTTGGAGAGAAACAAAGAGGTTAATTATAGTCATTCAAGACTAGGTTCACAAATTACAGATATGGTAACCTTAAAAAAGGCTGGAGTTACTTATGTGAATTATGTTTGGAAATAGTAAAAAAAATGATGTAAATAATGTCACACTAGGTTAAAAATATTTAGTGCTTACCTAACAAGAGATGACCTTGCTAGTATTATCCATAAAAAGTAATCACAAATAATAATCTATTATTATAATAAATAAGTTGGCAAAGCCCGATGCTACAAATAAAGAGCTTAATATATTATTGAGAATTCAGTCAATAACCTGTATTGTAATTGAACCATTATCAGACTGGTAAAGTTATCCTCAGCTACCTGAACATATTACCAATTCATAATAAGTTGAGCAAAAATTTTAATACATGTTGTGAGATCCAAAATTAATCATCTCCAATCTACATGAAACAAAAAAAGCTTTCAAAATGTAGAGACCCAGAATAAGAGATTAAAATCATGTGAGACAGGATGATAAGGACATCATGCTTTTTGTCCCATCTGTTGCTGGAACCAAACCAAAGATGCTTTCTGTGAACTTATGGAGCATAAACTTATATCCTAATATTTATATTCAGTTACAAAAAGCAATTATTTTCTCCACATATGAAACAGTAT
Organism: Myrmecobius fasciatus; assembly: GCA_023553655.1. Taxonomy (NCBI): domain Eukaryota; kingdom Metazoa; phylum Chordata; class Mammalia; order Dasyuromorphia; family Myrmecobiidae; genus Myrmecobius; species Myrmecobius fasciatus. Next base: position 46,152 of record JAJPUD010003557.1, on the reverse strand, counting down.
ATAGAACATTAAATTTAAAAAATAGTGATTCATCCCAGGATCATTTCTATTCTATTTTTATAAAAAGTGAGAATTACATGATGATGGAAATAGCCTAACATTGGCATATTGCTTTAAGCTTTACAAATAGCTTTATAAACACTATATCATTTGATCCTCATAACAATTCTGAGATAGGTGTTGTTATTACCTCTATTTTACAGAAGAGGAAATTAAAATTTAGCCAAGCTAAATGATTTATATTGGGTCACACAGATATTACGTGACTGAGGAATTAAATTCTAGGTTTTTTTGACTCATAGTTCAGCACTGCATCCAGCATTGTATCCATGATGGCAAAACAGAAAATTTAATATGTGTAGTATTGTTTACTTTAAACCCATCATTTGAGAATTTTGAGCTCCTTGGAATTCCAGTTTGTATTAAAAGATTATTGAAATTCTTTTCATATCTGAAACACTCCATCCAACTTCAATAATAATGGATATTTTATATTAATATTTAATGTGGATGTAATATATCTTATCTGATCAAAACCAATGAAGGTAGTAGATTCAATCTTGCAATTATCCTGTGAAGATCTATATACTGTTGTTCTATTAATTTTGACAAAGAATATGTTTTTCCCCTGCATAACTTTAATAAGTTGCTTTATACATATTCACTGTGTGGGACTGGTGGGGAGAAAAAGTTTCCTTGAATTTTCTTGCATCTTTAGTAAATGCCCAATGCTGCTTTGGAAAGGACTATAATTTGCAATGTATATCCTGGGAAGATTAATTTAGGAGTTCCAAAAAAGGCACTGGAGGAAGTTGTCAGGAAGGATGAAGTAACGCCTGGGTCACTAGTCTAACATGTCCACATTGGCAGCTGAGAATAACCAGTGGAATGAAAATGACTCTATAATTAGAATCATATAAATTAGAAATGGAAGAGATCTATTAGTTCCTTCGGTGCATCCCCAAAGAGACCAGTAAAAGATTGTTCCCTGCAGAACACTGTTGAGTACTCTAGCTATTTGAGTTTTAAAAAGCTCATCCAATGATGTTGGTGGGTAGGAGATTTATTGTGATTAATTAGTAAGGGCCCTTTGATCCTTGGTATGTAAGCACTGAAAATGGACAAATGGGGTTATTCTTGCCAAACTGTACCCATAGCAGCAGGGTAAATAGACATTTTAACTTCTCTCTCTCTCTCTCTCTCTCTCTCTCTCTCTCTCTCTCTCTCTCTCTCTCT